>CM072514.1:90308514-90421014 GCA_036898135.1 Oncomelania hupensis | reverse complement strand
GTTTTTCTAGATGCTTGTACAGAGTATTTAATATGAACAGCTTGGCGTCCTCCACCCCCCTACCATGGGTGTATAAACTATGGTATAACCATATTAAAATCCTCTAAATACGCACGCACAAATGTTTGTATATAAACACACCTTTACAGTGTACATAAACACACCTTTACAGTAAAGACTACAGGACTTGTGATTCACATTAAGGGTCAGTCAATATGACATTCGCCTGTGATGTGGATGTGTATGTCACTGCCTACCATGGGTGTGTAAACTATGGTCCGTGAGGTATAACCATGGGTGTGTAAACTATGGTCCGTAAGGTATAACCATGGGTGTGTAAACTATGGTCCGTGAGGTATAACCATGGGTGTGTATACTATGGTCGGTAAGGTATAACCATGGGTATGTGTGCTATGGTCTGTGAGGTATAACCATGGGTGTGTAAACTATGGTCCATGAGGTATAACCATGGGTGTGTAAACTATGGTCCGTGAGGTATAACCATGGGTATGTGTGCTATGGTCTGTGAGGTATAATCATGGGTGTGTAAACTATGGTCCGTGAAGTATAACCATGGGTATGTGTGCTATGGTCTGTGAGGTATAACCATGGGTATGTGTGCTATGGTCCGTGAGGTATAACCATGGGTATGTGTGCTATGGTCTGTGAGGTATAACCATGGGTATGTGTGCTATGGTCTGTGAGGTATAACCATGGTGTGTGTGCTATGATCTATGAGGTATAACCACAAGTATTGGAGTAGAAAAGGGATGATAGATGGTTCAGAGCGTGACACGAGGCGCGTTGTTGCTGCTGTGTTAGGTATTGTGGCCTGATAGTCTCAACACAGAACAGGATGTGGGCATTTGGGTTGTGGGCTGTTTACCGTAACTCCTGGTGTTGCCTTCAGTAACTCCTGGTCTTGCCTTCAGTAACTCTTGGTGTTGCCTTCAATAACTCCTGGTGTTGCCTTCAATAACTCCGTCGGCGCTATGTAACAACAGATTCCTTGTGTTAAAATGGGTCCTTGACTGCCTGTTACTGTGTTGAAACAAGCGTCTTGCGCAACGCTTTCAGCTTGAAAATAGCTGTCTATGAGGACTTGCTTTGGCACTAAGCATAACCTACCAATATGCATGGACCTTTTGAAGGGAGGGGCCGGGTAGCTCAGTTGGTAAGAGCGTCTTGCTAGTAACCGAAAGGTCGCTGGTTCGAATCCCGGACTGGTCAACGTGTGATCATATTATTTTTCCCTTTACCAACAACTGGCCCGCTGGTGTCAGTATAAATCGGTCCAGTAGTCACCTATATGCGAAAGTGTCGTGTGACTATAATCTACAAACAAACAAACCTTTTGAACACCTGCACATAGCGGCCATCCTCATTAATGTAGTTTAAGGACAGTCCAAGATTTCGGATCAATAAAACAGTTAGTGTGTGTGTGTGTGTAGGTGTGTGTGTGTGTGTGGGGGGGGGGTGTGTGTGTGTGTGTGTATGCCTTTTTGAATGATTAATTGTGAGTTCCATTTGTTCATGTTTTGTGCGCCGGTTGGTTTCAGTGTTCACACTTCATTATTATCAGAAGGCGATGTGTTGTATAATGCTTTGTCGTCATCTCTAAATAAATTGTCAATGTGTGCGTGTGTGTGTGTGTTTATGTGTGTGTGTGTGCAGAATGCAAAGTAGTAAACTTTATTTTAAAAAAATATATATATGACAGGCAAATAATCACATCTGAAGTGCTTGGTATTGAACAGACCAGCACCACGCTGCACCAACACAATGGAACATTTCATTTGATTCGCAATGTGCTTCCTGAAAAAAGGTTTAGCAATTTAAAATCCAATCAGATAGCATAAAATTAAATCACATTTTTGACACTGACAAAGAGTTTCAAAAAATCATAGCTTGTGTGACCTAAACAATGTTTAAAATGTATTTTATGGTGCAACCAAGTGAAGATTATTATATAGAAACGAACAAGTTTACAAACAAATGTCGAGGCCAACCAAGGTCGTGTTGCCTCTCTCTCTCTCTCTCTCTCTCTCTCTCTCTCTCTCTCTCTCTCTCTCTCTCTCTCTCTCTCTTACACACACACACACACATACGCACACACTCACACACACACACCTTTGTGATAATACTTTTAGACTTTTTTCATATTATTAATTGAATCTATCGTAAATGTTGTTTTTTTCTGTTTCATTTGCTGCCCTGAATTGACTGACCACGAAAATAGGTAAGTACTTGAACATGATTTGTTTCTTGTTGTGGTGGCTTTGTTGTTTAATTTTGTGTTCTCTCTCGTTCTCTCTCCCTCCCCTCCCCCTCTCTTCTTTCTTTATATTCTTTATATATCCATCTTTCTGTCTGTCTTTTGTACTTCAAACCTTTCCAACTTCTGTTTACATTCGCCTATTGATGTTGTTGTCTGTTTACGTTATGAGTGTGTGCGTTCGTCTGTTTGTGTATGTATGCATGTATTTGTGCGTGCGTATTTAGAGGATTTTAATATGAATGGCGTGAACTTTGCGACGTTTATTAATGTCTGTCTGTATTTGTTACACTCAGTTTGATGTTGGTGTTTTCTATCAGTATCTGATTCAGCCCCGATGCTTGAATTCCTGATAGTTGTGTAACTCAGATTCGTTTATTCACACAGCCCGTCCAAACAGCATACAATTCACAAAGTCGACGTATGAAGTTTTCCACTTTTATTCAGCATACATCAACAACTGCATACAATTCTCAATTCAACTCAACAACTTTCACAGCAACTTTCCAAATCACTATCAACAACTTTACTCTCTCTACAGCGACTCGGCTCACGATTAAATAACCTCTCTCTTTTCTGGAACAATATGGTACATGGTAGAAATGACGTACTGCCACCAATCGAACTAAAGATCGTCATCACTGGCTTACGTCATTACATATTTTTATATCTTCCAGAACGACCTCTTGCTTCTACATGTATCAGGAAATTTCTATTAAGAGTAAACACGCATACCCAGAAGATTCTCAAATAATATCGACTAACGCAAATTATCAACGTTATACAAAGCCTCTCCTAACAACAATGCAAACTCAAATCAAAGGTAAATAAACTCCATTATTGAATACTTTGCAAATCGAAACGATTAGATCTATCGTACACGTTTCCGACGTACTTTCGTTCGCGTTTCAACGTAACATAACCCCCCACTCAAGAAGAAATTTACCTAATTTCTTTCAACAACGTTGAAACGTAATGCACAAACAAAGTTCAGAATTAAAACTTATTTCAGTCTGTCTGAACACTGTCAACGTTCTCAGTTCATTCACACAGAGTCAATGGTTTTCATCTTCAAATCTGCCTGGATATTGTCAATGTTCACAGTTCATTCACACAGAGTCAAAGTTTCTCATCTGCAAGTCTTTCTGGATACTGTCAATGTTCACAGATCATTTACACAGAGTCAATGTTTCTCATCTGCAAATCTTTCTGGATACTGTCAATGTTCTTTCATTCGCAAGGAAACGACGCCCTCGTCAGTTGCGGTCGTCATCGGCCCAGGGTCAAAGACGATGATCACATGGGCTTCCCTGGAATCAGTGCGTCCTCCGTTGTCTCCTTTTTCCATCGGATGTCCGACGCAGTCGACGTTGTCAGCTCCCAGGATGCATTTGCTGGGTCTCACGGTCAGGTTGGCTTCTGCGGGACGGTGGAACGGCTCCCTCATGGTCTGCAGATGCTCCTTCCAGGTCTGGGTGTGGACTTCATGTTCGACCAAAGTCGTAGAGCCTGGGACATCATTGAAGTTAGGGGGAAACTCGCCCATAAGATCCTTGAGCTCCATCTTTTGACCTTCCGTCAAGCTTGGTCCTAGCTTAACATCATCGATGCCTTCTTTGCTGTGGAAGTCTCCAAGTTCCAACAGTTCCTCGCTATCAAAGCTGTTGTCGATCTCAGCTGCTGTTGCCACATGCACAGTCTCTGATGGCCTTTCCACGTACAGCTTGAGGAGGTTGGCGTGGTATATCTTGGAATGCTGGCCGACCTTCACCTTATAGTCGTTGATCCCCACCACGGTCTCCACTTCGTACGGGCCTTTCCACTGCATCAGCAACTTATTGTGATCAGTAGGTAGCAGCACCAGCACTTTGTTGCCAGGTTTAAACTTCCTGTTCACAGCCCTACGATCGTAGTAGTGCTTTCCACAGTCTTGGGACTTCTTCAGGTTTTCTCTGGCTATCTCGAGAGTCTGCTCCAGCTTCTCCCGTAGCTCAAACACGTACTGGTAGCTGTTCTTCACCTCTGGGGTGTCTACTTCTTTCGTCCACAGTTCTTTCAGGATGTGCATCGGCCCTCTGATAGTTCTTCCGTACAGCAGCTCGAACGGAGAAAAGCCGGTGGACTCCTGCGGTACTTCTCTGTAGGCGAAAAGTAGGGCGTTGATGTAGCGATGCCATTGTCTGGGCTGCTCGCTGCACAGTTTCTTCAGGGTGGACTTCAGCGTAGCATTGAACTTTTCGACGAGCCCGTTGCACATTGGATGGTAGGGTGTCGTAGTTAAATGCCGGATGCTCAGCAGTCTGTTGACCTCCTTCATGCAGTCAGAGACGAACTGCGTCCCGAGGTCTGTCAGGATCTCTTCAGGCACTCCAAGTCTGCTGAACATGTCCACTAGTGCCTCTGCTACAGTCTCAGTGTCAATCTTCTTCAGTGGCACTGCTTCTGGGTACCGAGTCGCATAGTCCACTAAAGTCAGTACCCACCGATGACCTTCTTCACTCGGAGGTCTTATTTCGCCGATTAAGTCTAAGGCCACCCTCTTGAAAGGTCGGTCGATCAGAGGCATCCTCTGCATAGGCACTTTCGGGACCCTTCCTCGAGGTATGGTCTTCTGGCAAATGTCACATGATCGGCAGAAACGGCTGACGTCCGCATGAAGCCCTGGCCAGTAGAACACCGCCTGGATTCTGTCTGACGTCTTCCTGATGCCTAGGTGACCTCCCATAATTGAGTCATGCGCTACTTCCATCACCTGGCGCCTTAAGGGTAATGGTACAGTACTTGACGTAGTGGTTTACCTCCGTTGACCCTCGGGTGCTGGAAGATTCTGTACAGGATCTTGGCCTTCACCTCAAAATAGACCGTGCCATTGCCCTTGGTCACGTGGTCTTGGCGGTTCCTGTACTTGTTTAAAGTGCTATCAGCTTCCTGGAGCTGGATCAGCTTATCTCTGTCCACGATGGCAGCTTTGGAGTTGTCGGCGACCTTCAGTGGCGTAGACATCTTGTCTCTCTTGGCCTGGGCCCTGGTAGTAACAGCACTGACGATCTCTGGTCGGCAGGGCTGAGCCGGAGTAACCACATTGTCCCGTAGCAGCTCTGTAAGGTCTCCATCGGGAAACGGCAATGGATCCTCTTCCACAACTTCGACGCGTTGGGTTGAGGCAGGACTCCACTCTGGATCGGGGTTGTCGGGTCGTCTCGCTCCGTCGATATTCCCGATCATTAAATCGTATAGCGGCTTCTTCAGGCAAACCGCTTCGACTTCGCCTATGTAGAAAGGGGTGTTGACATGAATCTTCGCAACTGGCGCTCTCACACATTTGCTGTCGGCCATAAGTGTCCATTTTGAATCGCCAGTGAACTGTTCTTTAGCGATTAGGTCTTCTCTGACGATGACCCCACTGCAGCCAGAGTCTCTTAAAACAGTCACTTCATGATTTCCGACGCGTCCCTTGGAAACAGGCATGTTCTGTACGGTCACAGCTGCGCTGGCGACGACGGGGATGGATTTCCCGTTGGCAAGGAGGAGTTGGCCATCAGTCATGCACTCTTGCACGTCCGCAGGGGTAGCTGTGCGCTCGGTCTTACTCGGAAGAATGACGCTCCCGCCGCACACCTGATGGTCAGATCTACTGGTTTGCCGTTGATTGGAGAACCGCCTCTGCCGGTTGCCCGCCGCTGCGTTGTCCGTACTGCTCCGCTGTCCGCTACTTTTGTTTTGAGGACAGTTAGCTGCTCTGTGGTCTGTAGCGTTGCAGGTGAAACAGCCTCTTGACTGCCCTTCCCTGGAAGGTGGCGTGGAATCAGTATGTCTCTGGCTCGTCTGACTCCCCTGGATCTGGTTCCCATGGTTTCCAGTCTTCTGAAAATGTTTCGTCGCGCTGGGTGGCCCCAGGGTTTTCCCATGAGCGATGAGATATCTTTCAGCAGCCTCAGTCACATCTTTAAGCGTCTGCAGCTTTTGTTCTTCTAAGTGGGTCGCTAGGTCCTTGTGACAGGCATTGAGAAATTGTTCCTTCGCGATCAGGTCATGGAGACTGTCGTAAGACTTCGTTTCGCCTGATAACTCCACCCACTTGTGTAGATATGACGACAGGCGCTCCACAAACTGCTTTGGCGTCTCGTCTGACTTAGGCCGGCATTCACGGAAGCGTTTACGGTAGCCCTTCTCTGTAAAGTTGTAGCACTGCAACAGGGCCTCTTTCAAGACGTCGTAGTTTTTGGCGTCATCGTTCGACAGTCTGGTGTAAACTTCGAGAGCTTGCCCCGTCAGAAGTGCACTCAGTCGAATCGCCCAGTCTCGAGGTTGCCAATTGGAGCTTTCGGCGAACCTTTCGAATCTCGCCAGATAGCTGTCGATCTGGTCCTTCCCGTCGACGAAAGCTGGCAATTTTGGAGCCGTATGGTCGTTGGTGACTTGTGGCGCATGCTGATTGTTCTGGATACGCGCCAACTCTAACTGGTACTGACGATCTCTTTCTTGCTGCTGCTGTTCAATTTCCAGACGCTTCAGTTCAAATTCTCTGTCTTCACGACGTCGCTGCTCCTCTATTTCTCTTTCTTCACGACGTCGTTGCTCTTCTTTTTCTTGCCGCTGCTGTTCAATTTCTAGACGCTTCTGTTCTAGTTCTATTTCTTTTTCTAGACGCTTCTCTTCCAATTCTCTTTCTCGTATTCTCTCCTGAGACTTGACGTACTCCGTCAGCTGCTTGCCTTTTAGATTCAGTTCAACCCCTTTCTGCCAGAAGTCAGCCATCTTGATGCTTCTGGAAAGTTCTTTTAAAGAAAGTTCTTTTTCTGGAAAGTTCTTTTTCTAGAAAGTTCTTGACTGTGCTGCACCCTTCTAGACTGTTCTAGAACAGCACGCTTTCTGCAGTAGCGCTGATGCTTGTCACTAGTCGCCTTCGCTGACGCAGGCCCCGCTGTCCTCGTCGTATGCGACGCTGCACCACGCTGGTGTTGATGTACACGCTCCTGTGCTGAAGTAGTCGCGACGTCCGCTCGCCGCTCTCTGTAACACTGGCGATGTAGCTCCGAGACTGTCCCTCGACGTAGTCCTGCGGCAGCTACGTAGTCCCGATCTGTTGTTCGCTCACGAAGCAACTCTTCAGCGACTACACGCCCTTGCAGTCAACCCGAACCTATCGGATGTAGTCCCAGTATGTTGGCCCCTCTCGACGCAACTCGTTGGCGGCTACCCTCGATGACTGCTTCTCGTAACGTTGACTCGCTTGTTGTAGCAGTTGAACCCTTGGCTATGGCGTGAATCGCGGCTTGACCCCCAAAATGTTACACTCAGTTCGACGATGGTGTTTTCTATCAGTATCTGATTCAGCCCCGATGCTTGAATTCCTGATAGGGTGTAACTCAGATTCGTTTATTCACACAGCCCGTCCAAACAGCGTACAAGTCACAAAGTCGTCGTATGAAGTTTTCCACTTTTATTCAGCATACATCAACAACTGCATACAATTCTCAATTCAACTCAACAACTTTCACAGCAACTTTCCAAATCACTATCAACAACTTTACTCTCTCTACAGCGACTCGGCTCACGATTAAATAACCTCTCTCTTTTCTGGAACAATATGGTACATGGTAGAAATGACGTACTGCCACCAATCGAACTAAAGATCGTCATCACTGGCTTACGTCATTACATATTTTTATATCTTCCAGAACGACCTCTTGCTTCTACATGTATCAGGAAATTTCTATCAAGAGTAAACACGCATACCCAGAAGATTCTCAAATAATATCGACTAACGCAAATTATCAACGTTATACAAAGCCTCTCCTAACAACAATGCAAACTCAAATCAAAGGTAAATAAACTCCATTATTGAATACTTTGCAAATCGAAACGATTAGATCTATCGTACACGTTTCCGACGTACTTTCGTTCGCGTTTCAACGTAACAGTATTCTTTCTCTTGCTAAATGGGAGACGCAGGTTTTTGTTTTCGCTGGAAATTCATTATCGTGCTGGCATTTATATCTCGTGTTTTACATTAATGATGATTAAGAATGAAAGGAACGTGTAGGTTATATAACACTATTTTCTTTGTTCTGGACACCTACACAATACACAGTTTGTTCAGCCAAATGGCAACACAACATTGCACATGAAAATTGCCGCGATGTTGTTAAGCAGTGACATACACATCCACACCACAGGCGAATGTCATATTGACTGACCCCTAATGTGAATCACAAGTCGTGTAGTCTTTACTGTAAAGGTGTGTTTATGTACACTGTAAAGGTGTGTTTATATACAAACATGTCTTTGAAGTGATGGTGATGGTGGTTGTAGCGATGATGAGTTGTTAGCACCATATCCATTGTCCATGCTCCAGGCGCGTTTAACAGGCGGGGAAGGTTTCCCGTCAGTTCCATAAAAACCAGTGTACTATGGTGATTACAAGAAGAAACATGTAAAAGCAGCAGTTGTTTAAAGTGGAATCGGTTGCTGACGCACACCGATGGTTGGTCTGAACCAGTTTCCGATGGCGCTGTTGTGGAGGACTGCACTGGTAGCCCTGTCATATAGGTTTTTGAGGACTTAAATAATGTTAGGGCTGATGTTGTACACTCTCGTGATTATATTATAGTTCACCTATTTCTTATTTTATTACTCCAGGACTTATAGTTTTCTTGAATTCCGTTTTAATTATTATTCTACTCCTTGATTGAGAAAGAAGAGAACCATAAAATTAGCAAAACGTATATTGGTGTTGTGTTCCCACCGTTGATATATTTTACGTCTTCAGTGTTTCAAGTTTATCTCTCTGTCTGTGTAATTGTATAAGAAAGGCCTTTTGATGAATGCGTGTATACGTGAAATTGGAACATTAAAAACTGTTTACAAACTAATATCAAGTTTGTAGGAATCTTCTGAGATTTAAGCTAATTATTTTATAAGACGCTCAAAGACGTTTATGACAGACACACTACCAAGGTGCCGGTGTAACATTGCAAACATGGTGGATGATGATGATGATGATGATGATGATGATGATGATGATGATGATGATGATGATGATGATGATGATGATGATGTCATCTTTTTATAACGCGCGTGTCTCCATCACTGTGGAATACTGAGTGCGCAGTAAGGACAAATAAAGAACAACAAAAAGGACAGGAAAGATAAAGTCTGGCGTGAGAGTGAAGGAATGGAGGTGGGCAGCAGAAGAGAGCATTATTTGGAATGAGTTGAAGACATTTCAGTTGTTGACCTGGCAGTGACCACAAGCAGCTATTGCAGTAATCCACAGTGTCTGACACACGGCTAAACAAGTTATCACATTTAACAAATTCAGTACAAAATATAAGTGACTTAATTATACTCTTCACTCTTTATTTGTTTTGATTTTAGCTGTTTTTATTTTTATTAATTTTATTATTTTATATAATTTATGTATTGTATTTATTATTACGTTTTGTTTTTTACTTCGTCTGTTTTCTTCTTCTTCTTCTTCTTCTTCTTCTTCTTCTTCTTCTTCTTCTTCTTCTTCTTCTTCTTCTCCCCTTCTACTTTGTCCTCACCTTCTTCTTCTCCTTCTGTCGTTCCTTCTCAATGTGGAATGTTTTATTTGAAAGGGCCGTCTTTGATTGTTTATTTGACCGTAGTTGTAAGAATTGTATAGCGTTTGTATAGTGTAGGTGTTGTAGGGATTGTACAGCGTTTGTATGGTGTAGGTGTTGTAAGTACTGTATAGCGTTTGTATGGTGTAGGTGTTGCAAGGACTGTATAGCGTTTGTATGGTGTAGGTGTTGTAAGGATTGTATAGCGTTTGTATGGTGTAGGTGTTGTAAGGACTGTATAGCGTTTGTATGGTGTAGGTGTTGTAGGGATTGTACAGCGTTTGTATGGTGTATGTGTTGTAGGGATTGTATAGCGTTTGTATGGTGTAGGTGTTGTAAGGACTGTATAGCGTTTGTATGGTGTATGTGTTGTAAGGATTGTACAGCGTTTGTATGGTGTATGTGTTGTAAGGATTGTATAGCGTTTGGTGTAGGTGTTGTAAGAATTGTATAGCGTTTGTATGGTGTAGGTGTTGTAAGAATTGTATAGCGTTTGTATGGTGTAGGTGTTGTAAGAATTGTATAGAGTTTGTATGGTGTAGGTGTTGTAAGAATTGTATAGCGTTTGTATGGTGTAGGTGTTGTAAGGATTGTATAACATATGTATGGTTTAAGTGTTGTAAGAACTGTATAGCGTTTGTATGGTGTAAGTGTTGTAAGGATTGTATAACGTATGTATGGTGTAAGTGTTGTAAGAACTGTATAGCGTTTGTATGGTGTAAGTGTTGTAAGAATTGTATAGCGTTTGTATGGTGTAAGTGTTGTAAGAATTGTATAGCGTTTGTATGGTGTAAGTGTTGTAAGGATTGTATAGCGTTTGTATGGTGTAAGTGTTGTAAGAATTGTATAGCGTTTGTATGGTGTAAGTGTTGTAAGAATTGTATAGCGTTTGTATGGTGTAAGTGTTGTAAGAATTGTATAGCGTTTGTATGGTGTAAGTGTTGTAAGAATTGTATAGCGTTTGTATGGTGTAAGTGTTGTAAGAATTGTATAGCGTTTGTATGGTGTAAGTGTTGTAAGAATTGTATAGCGTTTGTATGGTGTAAGTGTTGTAAGAATTGTATAGCGTTTGTATGGTGTAATTGTTGTAATAATTGTATAGCGTTTGTATGGTGTAAGTGTTGTAAGAACTGTATAGCGTTTGTATGGTGTAGGTGTTGTAAGGATTGTACAGCATCCAAACCGTTGACTGCTGTGACTGTCACAGTGAAGGAAGGCGTCATTTAAATGCAGTCCAGGTGCCGCCTGATGAATCGACCCAGCACGGCGCCACGTCCGCAACGGCCAGCCAATGGCCTCTGACATACAGACAGGCGCACACCAAAGAAAAAGAAAGAAGGGCGGACAGACGAGCCAAAAGCGAGAGAGAAAGAGAGAGAGAGGAAATGGGGAGAGGGGGGAGAGATATCAGCTGATACATAAAGGTGGTCATTATATCATTATGTATTGTGACTATGTTCATTATCTTTAAAAAAAATTATTTTCGGAAGTTCCTTTCCGCGTGTACAACAGAAATCTTCAACTGTGAATATCATTGACTGTTGTGAAGTTCACACAAAAGGATTTGGATTTTAACTCTATGAGATTTAGATCTAGTGTTCATCTTTCATCCTAATTATCAACAGACCGGCAGAGGCAGCATAGAAAGCCATGCAAATACACAGATATTGTGTATGGTGCTGGTGGCAGTGATGTTCAGACTTGTTGCATGCCAATTGTACATTTGGCGTTGACGTGACAGGACAACGGTGATGGCTACCTGGATACTGTTACACCCGCGAAAACACTTCCGACAGACCTTTTAGGGACGCAAGGGATCCTTGAGAGAGAGAGAGAGAGAGAGAGAGAGAGAGAGAGAGAGAGAGAGAGAGAGAGAGAGAGAGAGAGAGAGAGAGAGAGAGAGAGAGAGAGTAATCTTGTCTTTGAAAATGAGGACTGGAGTAGTGATGATGGCTTCCTGGGTAGGATTGTCTGTAGTTTTGGTCAGACACAATACATCCACGATGGAATCCACGTCGTCCAAGTAATTAATTTTCCTTCTGAGCTCGGAATAGTTTCGTCGTCTTCGTCATGAGCCTTGCTTGCTGTTGTTCCGTTTTTCTGCCATGTAAAGTACGAATTCGGTCGCTTGAAATTGTTTGATAGTCAACAGCGACTACTAGGTCCGTGACTGCATGGCTGAGATAGCGCAGTGGCCGTAACATACGAGGAATCTGTCTTGCTAGGTCTCTTACCCTTAGTCACGGGCTAATTCCTCCTATGGACACAAATGCCAATAATCGACAGTGGCCTCCGACTTATAGGCCACTGTTCATTGATTGAGACCAGCACTGTGATGCCCACAGTGAGACAACCACGAGTCTGGGACTATTCTTAGAACAAAACATCACAACTTGTTTCCATCTGAGAAAGATATTATTGTCTAGGACAATAATTTTTGTGTATGAGCGATTCATGCGTGAGAGCAGCATTGGCTAGTGTGCCACCATTCACTGTTCGACATTAGGGATAAAGGCAGCAAGGCCCGTGCAGTACTTTGACCCCATCGACAGCAGTCACCACCACCACAACGCCCTCCTTGATGGGATTGGGTTGGAGACTGCAGGCACAGAGTTAATATAGGGATGACTGTATAAGTGGACAGTTATGTTTACGACATGCAGCACAGCGAGGCTAATACAGCCACAGCCACCAAGGCGACGACGACGTTGATGGGTGTTGAGACCTGGCACACGGCCTCGGCCTTAGATTCGTGCGGAAAGGTTTGAATTATTGTATAATTGGATATGCAAGTTTAGGACCTATATCACAAAGATGCTGGGACAACAGCAACGACAACGTTGACTACGCCGACGTTAATGGGGACGAAGCTTCGGACACGGGTCTAGTCTGCAGGTCTGAATCACTGTATAAATGGTCTCAATGATTATATAAGGGAAGGCCTGAAGGGGTAAATTACTTTATCATTGCAGGACTGACGGTGTGAATGGAAAAGCGGCGACGCTGACAAGGGGACGGTAATGGGGACGACGCGAAGAAAATTGCCTCCCAGTGTTTTTCTGTCTTGTGTTCAGCGTTAGGGATAATCCAGCAGCACTGCCTCCTTGCACCACACGCTGTAGTGTAGGCCTCCAAAGATACACATGCCCGACCCTGAATTGTATTAAGTATTGTTCAATCATTAGAATCAACCGTTATCATATATATCGCCATTTGTCACGCTAAACTTTACCTTTTTGTTCTCTGCTTTAAAACAGACGTGGACGTCTTTTCTTTGTTTCATCGACCTGTAAGGAGGTGTCGTTGTTATTGTTGTTATTGATTATGGTGATGATACTGATGGTTTTAGTCAATGCTGATGTAACGTTAAATTGTGCAGATATATTCAAGTAGTAGCAAGTTTATGTTCTATGTGGCTGTATTAAATGTCAAAGGAATTTCATTAACGGCACAAAATGTTTTGACTTTGAGAGAGCTTGATTGGGCCATGGCGAAATACGTTGTGTGAGGGTCAAAGGCTGTTCCTGGCTTTCAGGTGGAACAGACAGACGGACGCCGCGTGTTTAGAACTTAAGTCTGGTCCTACATGTTATAGCTTTCACATAGGCTACAAAGTGGCCTCTGGACTTTTAAATCCCCAGCAGTGGGGAGGGACGACTACAAGTACTACTTCAGTATTAGCCAAATCTGTATCTCTCTCTGTTTCTTTCTATCTCTCTCTTCTCTGTCTCTCTCTGCCTACCTCACCCCCCCCCTCCCTCCTTGGGAGTGCCGGGGGTTTCAGTATAAATAGTATCCCATCTATCTGGAAATTTAGTGCTTTAAATTCCCACTGTCGCTTTCTCCTTTGTTCATTCCCATTCCTACTCTGTTCTATCAATCTACTATACTATCTTCTTTTTCGCTATACCAGTCGCCTTTTTTCTTGAAACCTCTTCCGGGACAAAACTCCTCATTTGTGTGTGAGGTCTGTTGGATCAGCTTGGGAATATTGGACGCTTTCTGCTAGGTGGTCACTGGGGCTTCCTTTGATGTTATTATTTGGCAATGTAGGCATTTTATATGTATGTGTTTTGTTGATATTTTATACTAATGTTTATATTCCATTTTGTTTTTGTAAACGAGGATTCGATAAATTAGAGTATAGCCTCAGCGTCCCCTGCGTGGAATGTTTTTATTGTAAAGTGACCAGCTGATGGAGTGCCTTCAGTGTTACCACTTGATTTGTTTCGGCAGATCTTTTATGCGGATCAGGGGTGAGTCCTCTTTCAGCGAAGTTGTGATCTTGATTTTGTGGTCCGGATTCGGCTCTTTGCAATCCGCTGGACCCTTTAAACAATGAATAACTAACTAACTCTCTCTGCCTGTCTCTCTTTCTACCTCCCGCCTTCCTTCTCTCTCTTTCTCTCTCGATTATTTTTATTCTTTTTCTACTCTCTCTAATCCTCTTGAAAAGCACATAAAAAATAATATTCCTGATCATATAACTGAAAACAGCCTCTTACATGAAAATCAGTCTGGTTTCAGAGCTAAACACTCTTGTCACACAGCTCTCTCATGAATGATAGAACAATGGCTAAATAATAATAATAAGTGGCACTTTTCTGGAACATTATTTGTTGACTTCGCAAAAGCTTTTGATGTAATAGACCACGACCTTCTTCTACGTAAACTAAAACTATATGGCATTCATTCTAAATCTCTTGAGTTTCTTAAATCGTTTATTTCTGACAGAGAACAGTGTGTTTATGTAAATAATGAATAGTCACAATTTGAATTTTTTACTTCTGGAGTACCGCAAGGATCTGTCTACATAACTGATATCCCCCTTTATATTTCTACTTCTTGTGAACTCTTCGCTGATGACACTACATTACATTCTTAAAATATAGACTTGAATAAACTCTCCTCCTCATTATAAAAAGGGGCTAGTGAACTACAGGAATGGACTGAATACAACCACATGGCCCTCAATCCGGACAAAACAAAATCCATGCTAATTACAAGACAGAAAAGACAAAATGTATTTATAAAACTTCTTCCATTAAAAATTGGCAATATAATAATTGCTGAAGTACAGTGTCATAAGCTTCTTGGAGTAACTATAGACAATAATTTGTCCTGGGTAAAACATATTTCAAATATTAATAAAACTAGTTCTAAAAGGACTTACCAATTATTAAGGATAAAGCATTTATTAAATTTACTTTCTCGTAAAACTCATATTCAATCATTTATTGCTTATTCTTCTACTATTTGGGATTCTGCTAGTGGCAATGCAATGAAACCTTTAATCAGAATTCACAAACGTGCAACTAAACAAGTTATACTTAAACAAAAAATCTCTCCAGATGATTGATTATAAACGGATCAATATTCTACCTCTTACCGACAGACTAAAATTTAATAAAGGTGTTTTCATGCACATTGTCCTTTCTGGCAATGCACCTTCCTATCTTTTTCTCTTTAAAAAAAACAACAACCTGCCAAATCGTCCACAAAATTAAATGTGTCAATTCCAAGAATTGATCTCTACAAAACTAGTCTAGTTTATTCCGGTTCCACTTTGTGGAATAACTTTTCTGAAGATCTCCGCACTCCAGCATCTAAATTTACATAATTGAGAATACATTTCCTAAAACACATTAAAAAATAAAAACACATTAATTGTTAATGTTGTTGATTGACATTAACAACATTAATTTGATTTCAATTGTTTGCAAAGGATTTTATCTAATGATAACTTTGTTTATTTGTTATTGTTCCATATAACCTTGTAACATTGAGTTGTATTTAATAGTTATTGTTAAAGCCCCAAGGGCAAGATGTAAAAAAGCGCATCCAGCGCTTATTCTTTTACCCTTGCAAAATAAAATTGATATCTTATCTTCTCTCTCTCTTTCTCTCTCTCTCTTCTCTCTCTCTCTTTCTCTCTCTCTCTCTCTCTCTCTCTCTCTCTTTCTCTCTCTTTCTTATAATAATAATAATAATAATAATAATAATAATAATAATAATAATAATAATAATAATAACGGATTTTTATATAGCGGGTACTCCAGCCTATGACCAGACTCACCACGCTTTACATAATCATTACATATAGATACATGCACTCGATAAAACATTGCTTTTGCTACAATACACCAAAAGACAGAACAGTAAGGGTACAACTATTTACAACTATGTACACAAATTACAACAAAAAAAAGACAGAAATAGACTATTTACAACTATGTACACAAATGTACACGAGCGAGCGTTGTGGCCAAGTGGGCTAAGGCGGGACTAACTTGCCTTGTCCACAGGCCAGAAACCAATGGCGCCTGACAAGTGTGGGTTCGATCCTGCATCGGGGCGTTATGTTTCTCCGAATATTATTTACTTTCGACTCGGGCAACGTCTCGGGGGTTTTCTCCGGGTACTCCGGTTTGCTCCCCCAGCAAAATTTCAAAAAATTTCAAAAATTTAAAGAATTTCTAAATTTCAAAAATCACAACTAATGTTAGGTAGGTTGGGTTTGGGCGCGCCACAGGCTGCGACTACGCCTTCCACAGGGGAGGCGGCCCAGAATTTCCCGATAAAAAGGGACAATAAAGCATTAAAATCTAAAAAAAAATCTAAAATCTAAATGACAGAAAAGACAGAAATAGAATAGCAAAAAACCTATTCACAGCTATTTATATGCCCGGTTAGGCCCAAGAGGAAAAACAGTATAAATATGTACAAATATGTACAGCCGTGTATACACTTACGGATCAGACAGAGACAAAAGAGGAGAGAATGGCAGCGGGATGCAAATCAGTCTGAATAATGCAGTTTGAAGAGGTGGGTTTTGAGGGCCTTTTTGAATGCTTGTGTTTATTGTATGTTGCGGATATGGGAGGGAAGGGAATTCCAGGTGCGGTCCAATTAAAGATTTCGACTTCGACTTCTCTTGTCGCCTTGTCCTGCTAACCCAATGGCATACCCAAAGGATTCTGCAAAGCAGTAGCCACCCAAGGCCAGTCTAACCAAGAAAACTCAAGGTAGACAATTTCTCTCCCAAGCCTCAACCAGTCGCCTCCCTTTTCGCTACAGAAAGAAAAAGCGAAGGAAGAAAAGTAGGACGTAGGGAAAGAAAGACAGGGGAAAAAAAGAGGTAGATATGAGCGAGAAGGCAAAAGGCAGACAACAATGAAAGACAGCGTATGGGCAGCCATTCAACACTGGCGTCTTCTGTTGTCTACACCGGTCTACGCTGCCCACATTGCATGCCCGCACTTGCAATTCTACTTCAATTCAGTTCAGTTGTATTGTTCAGTGGCGTCGTCATCAGCGATGTCATCGTCATTGTGATTGTCATCATCATTTGTATTGACAGTAGCATCGACGCCGTCGTAATTGAATAATTTCCTGATATAAACGCACATCACCAACGATGGTATGGCCACGTCACCAGAGCATCAGGCCTTGCAAAGACCGTCCTGCAAGGCACGGTGCAAGGAGGACGAAGAAAAGGGAGACAGAAAAAGAAGTGGGAGGACAACATTCGAGAATGGACTGGCTTGGCACTGAGCGAAGCTATGAGGGTTGCTGAGGACAGAGAAAAATGAAGTACGCTGGTTAAACGATCAGCTATGGTGCCCCTTCGACCTTGGAGTTACGGGGTAGGATAGGATATAAAATGACAAAACAAGTGGAAAAAAACAAAAGTTTAAAAATGATATTAAAAGGGCAATGGGGTCTCGCAGCTGTTCGATTTCAAATAGAAGAGAGGGATTAGAAACATCCCTTTTCTGTGGCCAACTTGATGAGGGCAATGCGCCCATCTTATGCTGGATAGTTTACTTTGGGCGTGTCTTGTCGCGGGACTGATACCTATTCACTGCTTGGTAACCTACGTCCATTGTTAGGCGCTAACCAGCCTCTGTCCCACTGAGCCTTTAGCAGCCGTGTGACATGCTATATATTACAACATGGCTTTACTTCTGACCTGTTATATATTACAACAGTGGCTTTACATGTACTTCTGACATGCTATATATTACAACATGGCCTTATTTCTGACCTGTATATATCATAACAGTGGCTTTACTTCTGACATGCTATATATTACAACAGTGGCTTTACTTCTGACCTGTATATATTATAACAGTGGCTTTTCTTCTGACATTCTTTATATTACAACATGGCTTTACTTCTGACCTATTATATATTACAACACTGGCTTTACTTCTGACATGCTATATATTACAACATGACTTTATATGATGACCTGCTATATATTACAACATGGCTTTACTTCTAATTACAACAGTGGCTTTACTTCTGACCTGCTATATATTACAACAGTGGCTTTACTTCCCGACGTTCAGCCGTCCCGATCAAATGCGTGGCTTAACCTTGCAATGGGGCCTAACCGCCATATCTCCCGCGGCCGTGCGCAGTATATAGGCCGTAAATGCAAAGCCAACTACCCGCTTAATTTATTTCCTTTTTCATAATTTGACAATTGCATTTCTGCCCTTATGAATAATATAATATGGGGCTCTGCCGCTGACGTCCCTGCCATCGACTTAGTGCAGTGCATTGGAGCATTTCACATTTCACCCACCAATGGTCGCTCACAGAGACAGATACACAGGAATAAAGGGGGTGGAGGAGAAGCAAAGATGACAGAGAGAGTGAGAGAGAGAGACAGAGAGTGAGAGAGAGAGACAGAGAGTGAGAGAGAGAGACAGAGAAAGAAGAGAGAGAGACAGAGAGTGAGAGAGAGAGAGAGAGAGAGAGAGAGAGAGAGAGAGAAAACGTTTTCTGGATTTTTTTAAACAGATATGACCGCCAGCTAAAATCATCATCAATGATTACGCCAAGCACTTTGTGTTCATGAACTTGCTCAATACTGTACGACCCTAAGTTTAGATTAAGGCAAAAACATCCATTTTGGCGTTGTTGTCTTGTAGTGAGAAGCATACTTTTGGTTTAATTAGGATTTACTGTCATTGTATTGATGCAACGCCTGTTATGAATTTCATTTATGCTTATTTGAGGACTTTGTTCCACCTGATGTAGATTTGTATAATGAGTATGGAGGGATGAATCATCAGCAAATAGATAAAGGCTAACATTTAGACAGATTAACAGAGGTGGGAGAGAGATAGAGAGTGAGAGAGAGGGAGGGAGAGAGGGGGGGGAATACAAAGAGCACGGGAGGAGGGTAAACGGGAATGGGGTGGGGGTAAGGGGGTGGACTGACAATAAAAGAAAAGGGAGAGGGTGACGAGAGAGAGAGTGACTGAGGGCGCAAGGACTGTGAAACATTAAAGAAGTTTACTTGCATCGGTGAAGTCTTAATTTCGGGGAATATTTAATAGTTTAGAGCAGTTAATACAAAAATTAATGAAGCGTTTTATATAAAACGCACACACACACACACACGCACACACACATATTATTTATAAGATATTCATTATAAAGATGAGTAATTCCGATTATATTAGTTTATATGATTATTATCCGATTATATTAGGAATATTCCATTACAAAAAATAATGTTGACATGACTACTGCTACTATGACAGGCCTACTACACTTCGCAGACACGAGTCTTTCATTTCCTAAAAATGAGTGTGTGAGTGGATTGGCTGCGAGAGCTAGGGATTAGAGAGTAACGTGGGGATTTGTACAAAGAACTGTTTGGACAGTGATTGGTGGTCAGTTGCGGGGAGCATTGCTCTTTACCAGTTCTGCTTGACCCAAATGTAGTCAAACTTTCCTTTGGTTGTACATGTAGTATATAATGCATGCATGCATGGGGCGTTAGTTATTAAGTACAGGCAATTATAGCTGGTCTGAGGGTTTGTACAAGGAATGAGAACCTAGTGTGCCATATCCTACAGCCATTACCATCACCGCCACCACAACATCGCCATCATACATTATAGCCATCCCTACCAATAACACAATAACACAATTCACCCCAAACAAAAATCTCAATCTTTAATTATTGTCCCAACAAACAGCAAGGAAAGTTTTTAGTACCATTACCACCACCTCAACCACCACCGCCACCACGGTATCACCACCATCATTGCCATGGCCACCATTTAATCAACTGTAAACTTTCCGTCCTTTAGAAGTTGCAATTTATAAACCCAGAACGAATCTAGAGTGTGTTTTTTAAATCTGTAGAACTGTGGTAGGATAGAGTTGTGGAAATGTACAGAGTTGTGGGAACATGTACTCACTCCCATGTATATATTGATAATGAGCTAGCCGTACTGTATGTCCAAGAGCTGGGAGTCTTTTGAAGCTGGTGCCAACGTTTGAAGTGGAAGAGAAACGTGGTGTGAACAGCTCGACCATCATTACAGCTCTATGTAGTACTACAACTCTGATGGTCACTTTCCATCGCTCTCAGCGCTCGCACCTATCGCGGGTATCGCAGATAACAAACTCCGGGTCTTTGAAGTGGTATAATAATAATCATAATTATATAATAATAATAATAATAATAATAATAATAATAATAATAATAATAATAATAATAATAATAATAATAATAATAATAATCATAATAATAATCATAATAATCATAATCATAATCATAATCATAATAATAATCATAATCATAATAATCATTATACTCATAATATTACTACGCCCTTTTCCTCAAATCACCAATTACCCTCAAAGCGCGGCGACCTGTACCAACAAACAAGCTTGCATGTTTCACACACTCTCACATACACAACACACACACATATCTGTCACTGAAACATGTGATGTAAAGTCAGGGAGATCATTGTTACAAGACGGAAGGGGAGGTTTTGAGTCTGTCTCTCTCTGTCTCTGCCTCTCTCTCTGTCTTATAACTCTCTGTTTTGATCGCCTTGGACAACAGCAAAGAGGGTTACTGTTACCTGGAGTGTGAATAATACAATGATAGAACAGCAGAAAGGCAATTCCCGCTATCGCTAGCACCCTGGGTCTGGTAAGTTTAGAAGTTGTATAGCAGTGCTGGTGGTAACCTTAGTCCTAGTCCCATTGTCAGTCCTACAACACTCGTAATTCTTTTTATGCCATAGCTGTGATGCATGGGGCACTCCTAAGCAATAATCCTTGCCAATACATGTTGCTGAACAATGTGGGATCGGGCACTGAATAGAATAGACCCAACGTTTTCCGACGTGTCTTAAGAGGCGACTAACAGGGGTGATGTCAGCACGGCATCACTGGGCTAACGTCTTCTAAACAGAAGTCACCGACCAGGACTGAGGAACCTCGCGTTACTATAGGTTCAACGACCACATGCTCGGGGCCAGGGCGAGCCACATTGTACTCGTGGATATCGGCTGTGGCCAAAACCCTGGACCCAGTTGGGTCCTGCCAGGTCTTTCTTGCCCAAGACACACCGTTTGATGAACAGAATCACTCACTTCATACCGGATCTGTCGTCGCCCGGGTTACCTAGGATCGCGCCTTCTGTTGGCCAACAAGACGGAGGTGGTAAGTGTGTTACTGATGGACAACTGAGCAAGATCCGCACGAGAGACAGCATAATCATAGGAACCTGGACTGTCAGAACCTTAGCTGCGGAGAGAAAATTTAAAGAACTGGCCCACGAGCTGGGCCACTACCGATAGAACATTTAAGGTATCAGCAAACTGCGCTAGAAAGGCCTAGGTGAAACAACGACCGACAAAGGCCACAAGCTTTATTTAAGTGGGAGAGGTGACAGGCACAAACATGGCGTTGAAATTCTTGGTCCACAAAGACATTCTAGCCACTGCCATGAGTTGCCGCCCAGTCTCCAGTAGACTCATTACCATCCGTCTGAGACCTGCACTTTTCAGCATCACCATCACCCAGACCTGTGCCCCAACATCAGACTATGACGACAGCGAAATTGAGGATTTCTATGAACATCTGCAGGTTGTCCTTGACCAAGTGCCGAAGAAGGACATAGTTATAGTGCAAGGCGACTGGAATGCCAAGTTTGGCCAAGATGCGTACCACAACTGGGATCACATGTGGACCCCACTGCAACAACGAGACAAATGACAGGGGTCTGAGACTGTTGGAGTTTGCCAGATACAACAATCTGGTACTGGCAAACACGCTTGGTCTCTACAAAAAATCCGGACGATGGGCCTGGCACAGTCACACCGGGGAACGTCACAATCAGATTGACTACATCATGGTCAAGAAACGCTTCAGATCCAGCGTCAACATTGGCAGGACACGCACTTGTCCAGGAGCAGACATCGAAAGTGACCACGATCTCGTGATGATGTCTTTCCGGCTTCACTTGAAGAGAGTAAACACAGCAAAGTGCAACAGACTCAAGTTCGACTTGGACAAACGGCAAGTCCTGGAGATGGCAGAAATATTCCAAGCCACATTTAGAGGGAAATTTGCGCTACTGCTTATTTTGGCAGCTGTGAGGTAGATGACAACACCATGACTACCACCTTCAACTCGGCTGTGACAGATGCTGCCTCTGAGATCCTTGGCAAACGACGCCCAAAGAAGAAACCGTGGATCACACCTTAACTTTTGGACCTTTGTGACAAAAGAAGAGAGATGAAAAGAAACAAAACACCTCACAGGGAGCTGATGCCTACCGAAAAATCAACAATGACATCCGAAAAGGCATGCGCAGAGCAAAGGAGAACTGGATAGAAGATCAAAGCCAGGAAATAGGGAACAGTCTCAACAAGAGCAACAGCAAGAAGGCTTACAGTTGCAACAGTTGACAAGTGTTAAACAGCCCAAGGTCTCCATGATCCAAAGCAAGCCAGTCATATGCCTTACAGAAGAACAAGACGTCTTTGATAGATGGACAGAGTACTGCTCTGACCTTTACAACCGCACACCAAACGGAGACTCATCGGTTCTAGCATGTCCAAAGGAAACAAAGCAGAAGAAGAGGACTTACCAATTCTCCGAGAAGAAGTTGGGGCAGCAGTGCAATCGCTGAAGAAGGGGAAGTCAACGGGAGTGGACAACATGCCTGCAGAATTGCTTCGAGCAGGAGGATAAACGATGATTGACACCCTTACCATTATCTGTAACTAGATCGGGCAGATGGGGAGTGGTCTATACCATGTACCCAGTCGCTTGTCATCACTCTTCCCAAAAAGGTAACCTTCAGGAGTGTGAAAATTACCGCACCATCAGCCTCATTAGCCATCCCAGCAATGTCTTTCTGAAAATAATACTCAACAGATTGAAACCCCAAACTGAAGAAATCATAGCTGAAGAACAAGCAGGATTCAGGGCAGGGCGAAGTACCATTGAACAGATTTTCAACCTCAGAATAATCTCCGAGAAATACCTACAGCACCAACATCTATATCATGTGTTTATAGACTTCAAGAAAGCTCTGTGGGATCCATGAGAGTGTACAACATCAGCCCTTACTGAAGTCATCAAAAGCCTGTATGACAAGGCAACCAGTGCAGTCCTCCATAACATCGCCATCGGGAACTGGTTCAGAACAACAATTGGCGTGCGTCAAGGATACCTACTCTCTCCAACACTCTTCAACATCTTCCTAGAGCGCATCATATCAGATGCCCTTGCAGATCACGAAGGCACAGTCAATGTAAGGGGTAGAGCAATCACCAACCTCCGTTTTACGGATGGTATTGATGAATTGGCTGGAGAGGAACAAGAACTTGAACAGCTTGTACAGAGGCTTAACACCACCTCCAGAGCCTTTCGAATGAAAATAAGTACAGAGAAGACCAAAATGATGACCACCAACACCAATGATATCAACACTGACATCTAAGTCCAAGTGCAATCCCTCAACACAATGCGTGGCTACAATTTAGGAGCCATTGTATCAGACAATGGGTCCCACCAAGAAGTTCTCTCCAGGATCGCACATACAGCTGCTGCCCTGGCAAGGTTAAACACATTTGGACAGACAGGACCATAAGTCTCCAAGGTAAGACTGCTGCGCTCCCTTGTTATCTCAATCTTCCTCTACGCTTGCGAAACATGGACCTCACAACAGACCTACAACGAAGATTACAAAGCATGAAGATGAGGTGCTAAAGAATACTTCTGGGTATTTCCTATACCAACACATCACCAGCGACGAAGTCCGACAGATCATCATACAAGCCATTGGACAATTTTAATTATATATATATATATATATATATATATATATATATATATATATATATATATATATATATATATATATATATATATATATATATATATATATATATATATATATATATATATATATGTATATAATATATAGGTAAAAATAGGGGTCTAGAACTAGGGAGGAACTCCGCTTTGGCAGTTTCCGCGTAGTCAGCAGCAACAGTAGCACGCTTCTACCTGTTCCGGGAGACCCAGCAGCTTGTTGGCCAACATCAAAGGCGGGCTAAGCGTGGCTGGAGGTGTGGTCTCCATCTTGCACGCCATCCATCCTGTACTAAAACCCACCACCTTTAATCCTTCTCCACCTGCACTTTTCTCTCCCCCTTCCTTCCCCCTCCTTCTCCCCCACCCAGTCTTGTCCCAGCCGCAAAAGTCAGTTGATTGCTGTCCCTTTACAACAGCTTTAGGAAGCTAGCGCCCACTTCCCATGCACAGCTGTTTAGTTATTCTTGGGGTAAGGAGAAACATGTGTTTTGAAAGAAAAAGAAGAAGAAAAGTAACATTCGGATCGATGGACATACCGATCAATCGACAACCGGGGTGCTATTTAATGAGTGGTCATGAGTTTAAGTACCTCTATACCAAAAATCAAACAAATTGGTTTAGCCGGTTATTTATTTATTTATTTATTTGTTGTTGTTGGTGGTGGTGTTTTTTAGATATTGAGTAAAAACGTGTTTATCAACAGTTTCATCATAGCGATCTTGGTCTTTGCGGTAAAGCAACTATGATGGCGCGAGAGGCATGCCTCTGACCTAGGCAGGAGAGGCATGCCACTGACCAAGGCAGGAGAGGCATGCCACTGACCTAGGAAGGAGAGGCATGCCACTGACCTAGGAAGGAGAGGCATGCCACTGACCTAGGAAGGAGAGGCATGCCACTGACCTAGGCAGGAGAGCATGCCACTGACCTAGGCAATGTTCCTAAGAAGTGTGGTCAAAATCCGTTCAGTGGTTCTTGAGATACGGTGACCAACGGACCGACATTTGGTTCAATCTGATTCCTCCTGACTATTTTAAAGTATTTCCAGATAAACACCCACACATGCACACATTTTGCCAATTTATTGAAGTTCTGTGATGCACATTATAAATACAATGAAACATCGCCCCATTTAGAAAAAAATAACCAGAACAACCAGAATCAAGGCAAGAAGAACAATAACATTGTTTTTATAATTATGCTAAGCAGTAAAACAAGTTAATTAATACCAAATTAATCATACACATTTTTTCATAGAACCGAATTAATCATACACATTTTTTCATAGAACCGAATTAATCATACACATTTTTTCATAGAACCGAATTAGTCATACACATTTTTTCCTAGGTAAAGAGGCAAATGTCTTTGATGATCTGCACAGATTTACTTTCTATAGAAATGTACTTTGGAACTTTTTCCTTTTATTTCACATAACATGATGTACATATATACAAAATGACAAAAGGCTCATAGACTTGGGTGCTCTATAACCCACTCACCCACTCCAAAAAAAAAAACAGGCGGGGAGAGGGGTGTTCGGGGGGGGGGAGGGAAGGGGAGGGGGGTTGAGAAGGGGATTGGGATACACGTAGCATTCGTACCATGAACGGCATTGTATAACTACAGCAGTACGAAAATACAATATCAAAATCTAGTATGCCTTGCCTGACTCTGTTATACCTAGCCTGATAGAAGGTTTGGTAACGTGTACACCCATTCATCCCCGTGCGGCACAGTACAGTTACTCCTTCGGATGAGAGTATAAACCGAGGTCTAGTCTGTGTCGCATACATTACATCATAACGGACTTTAAAGATCCTGACGCTCATGTCTTAGACGGGTGAGTGCCGGTAACAAGAACACACCCAGCATGCACCTTGGTAAAAAGTGCCATAATGATCAACACGATTGATTACGGGCATATACGGCAAAACAACAAAAACAAAACAACAGTGCCTGACTGTTACGCCTAGCCTGATAGAGGCTTGGTAGCGTGTACACACATTCAGGCTACACTGCTGACTGTATTCCTGAGGGTAGTACCCAGTGCCATCAAGCTCTTACACTGCAGTCATTGTAGTCTACCTCTAACGGCAGAACAGAGGATGCTGTCTTTGACTTTAGTGTTCAACGAGTACTGTACGCCTCCACTGTACCTCCAATCAAAGAGGGGAAGGGGTTCGGTGTTACACTGTTTTATGAAGCAGTTTTACTAGCTGGCTTTAAGAATTTTGCAGTTGTTGGCGGTCGATTGATGTACGAGGGTCATTCAATACATAAGGTGAATGTTTTTGGTATAAGGACTTCTAATACAGATAGAAGCTTACTCTTGTAAAAAAAAATTGTTTTACTTCTTTTTCACATGGATGTAATTTCTTTTGCAGATTGAAAAAAACCTTCGAGAACAGCGGTCAGTTATCAAAGTTTTTGGTTGCTGAAGAGTGCAAACCAGTTGAAATTCATAGGAGAATGTCAACTGTGTATGGTGCCACATGTTTCAGCCGAGAAAATGTCTACAAATGGGCTAAATTGTTTAAAAAAGGACGGAGCAGTGTTGAGGATGAAGACAGGCCTGGGAGGTCTACAGAAGTGAGATCTCCTGAGGTGATCGAATCAGTCAATGACCTCAGTCAGTCGGACAGAAGGGTGACAGCGGATGACATTGCAAGGACTTTGAGCTTATCTGTTGGGACAGCACACAAAATTGTCCATAATGACCTTAGAAGTCCTTAAACCGAAAAATTCACCTTACTTATTGAATGACCCTCGTACCATCGGTTCGTATGGACGCCGCCATGTTGTTTACATTGTCCTAATAATAATATAATATTATTATTATTATTATTATTATTATTGTTTACATTGTCCTTCAATGGCAGGGTGACTTGCCTGATTTTGCCTGTCTGTAGCGCGGCTTTGAAGACGAGTTCGAAAAAAGATGCATCTCCCCCTCAAAAGTTTTCCCAACTCTGACGCTTTAATGTCGACGACAGCCACGACGGGTGTATGTGCAAGGAGGGCGATGGTAGTAGGATAGACCCGACTGCATCATCCTTCTTCCACATACACCCACCCAACAACCACAACACCACACAACACAGTTGTTTTTCATATTATTATTACTACAAAGTTGATTATGAGCACATGGCAGGAGAAGCGTGATGAAACAAGGTGCAGAGGATACACAGTTTAATTACGTGGCAGTAATTGGCATGTCGTGTTCATTTTCTGGGCTAATACAACTCCATTTCGCTGAAAATGAAGACATGCGCGGCGCATTATAATTTCCAAAATTTGAGATAGGTTTCCCTTTGCCGTAATGAGGAATCATCTAACGTCATTCTTTTTACGTCATCCCATTTTCATTTGTCGTCATCTTGTTCGTTCTCCTTGGTGTCAAAGGCTTGTCGCACACCATTCTACATGGAAGTGATGAGAGATCTCCAGCGAGGCACTTCAAACAAAAATAAACACCACTGTTGAATTGCAATTCCTGAATAAAGGACTATCGCCCATTTTCAGGTACCGGAGCGCGCTTCTCCATTTAGCAGGTGGAAAGGGAAAGCAAATCTCTGTATTGGCGCTGCGAGCACGCTTTTCCAGTTTGACTTTTCTTCTCTCACCTTACCCCTACCACCGCAACATGGGAGTTGGTTTATTTATTAATTGATTCAGGCAGAGGCCTCCAGGAGACCTTTCCCAAACGCCAAACGGGGCAAGTTATCTATATTCAGACATTGCATTTTATCCACAGCGCGTCTCGTCGTCGAAGTAAAGGGAAAACTGGTGTGGGAAGGATCTAATCTGCGGCATTACAGATCTATGAATGAGGCGCAGCTGGCGATAGAGAGGAAAACGTATGGGTAATAGTGGCATCACATCCGCTAGGGACAAGCGGCCATACACCTTGCACATTGATCATAAGAGGACGTCGGCTAGCGATAGTGGACTCCAGCACGGATATCACTCATACATTTCCATTGATCATAAGGGGACGTCGGCTGGCGATAGTGGACTCTAGCACGGACATCACTCATACATTTCCCCTTCTTGCTCAGCCTATGAGTACAGTATCTTCCCTGTGGTATTGTTGCATGCCTTAAAATACTGCAGTCGCTAATGATGCCTACATTTTCCTTGATGTACTAAACTATGGCCTTTATTACAACTTTACCACTTTGGGAAGAAATTTAAACGATCGTGAAGACTCATGTAAGACGGACTTTGACCGAAAAACTTTCTCTTTCGTAATTTATTTTATTTTTAATGTTTATGTCCTCGTTCTGATATAGCGCTTTTCCAGTTTAAGAACTGCTCAAGGCCTTGCTCCATACAGGATGTAACTCAAGCCGCCCGAGGCGCTCACGCTGCCTTGGGGCGCATAGTCCGAAGACCAGACGACTGAGCACAATCCTGGGCGACCGGGGATGGGGAGAAATGACCTAGTGCGTGCTGGGTGTATCTGTGTAGCCGGCAGTCCTTGTGATACAATGCGTTCGTAGACCTCGGTTTATACACTCATCCCAAGGAGCAGGGGCACAGGTCTCAGGGTTGTTGATTTGGAGTGCCGGGGGTTTCAGTATAAATAGTATCCCCACTTTCTGGAAATTTAGTGCTTTAAATTCCCACTGTCGCTGTCTTCCTCATTTGCTCTTTCCCATTCCTGATCTGTCCTATCACTCTGCTATACTATCTTCTTCTTCGCTAGATCAATGACCTACCTTTTTTCTTGAAAACTCTTCCTGGACAAGACTCCTTGTTTGTGTATGAGGTCTGTTGGATCAGCTTGAGAGTGTTGGACGCTTTCTGCCGGGTGGTCACTAGGGCTTCCTATGATTGTATTATTTAGCACTATAGGCATTTTATATGTATGTGTTTTGGATGATTTATAATGATGTTTGTATTTTATTGTGTTTTTGTAACCGGGGGTTCGAGTAGTTGGGGTAAAGCCTCAGCCGTCCCCTGCGTGGGATGTCTTTATTGTAAAGTGACTGGCCGGTGGAGGGTATTCAGTTTTCCCACTAGGGTTGTTTCGGCAGATCTTTTATGCGGATTGGGGTTTTTTCGGTCCTGATTTGGCTCGGAAGAGTCCGCTGGACCTAAAGCAACAATCAATCAATCAATCAATCAATGTTGTTGTACTGCAGGCCATCAACGGGCTTGGAACTACTGTCTGTACAGGGTGCAATACTACTGCCTGACATTCACTACTTGTTTTTGCCTGTTGAGTACACCGCTGAACCAAATGTGTCATTATTGTTGCTGCACTGCAGGCCGTCAATGGGCTTGGAAACACTACCTGTGTATTGTCTACAATGTTATCACTTAACATTCTATACTCAACATTCTATACTTAACGTTCCATGCTTTACATCTTATACTTAACATTCTGTACTTAACGTTCCATGCTTAACATCCTATACTTAACATTCTATACTTAACGTTCCATGCTTTACATCTTATACTCAACATTCTATACTTAACGTTCCATGCTTTACATCTTATACTTAACATTCTGTACTTAACGTTCCATGCTTAACATCCTATACTTAACATTCTATACTTAACGTTCCATGCTTTGCATCTTATACTTAACATTCTGTACTTAACGTTCCATGCTTAACATCCTATACTTAACATTCTATACTTAACGTTCTATGCTTAATATTCTATGCCTAACATTCTATACTTAACATTTCGTTCTTAACCTTATTATACTTAGCATTCTATACTTCTAATGTTACCCCCGTGGGGGTGCCGGGGTTTTCTGTATATAATAATAATAATAATAATAATAATAATAATAATAATAATAATAATAATAATAATAATAATAAGGTATTTATATAGCGCTTTTTCCTAATGACATCAGTTCAAAACGCAGTTCTCACGCATTTATACTTAACGTTAACATCGAAACCCCTACGAAAAGAAGTTAAACAAAAACGATAAATTATGTCATGACATAATACAAACATGAAAAAGATTACTTACAAGGCGTGTCGCTGTTTTTTAGCACCACCATGACCCTTCACCTGACATTCTCGCTCTTTGATCTACGTCTTATGGCTTATGTCAGTTGCTGTGGTTCACGTAGTGCCAGCGACGGGCCATTATGGGTTGCTGTAGTCACTGAAACGAAATCAAAGATCACAAAATGAATTCTACCGCTGTAGTAATAATGGTACATTTCTTGTGATTCCAGTGCAGCACTGTTTACAAACCTTATTGGCAGGTATTTTTCACCCAGCCTGAGTGTGGACCCCAGTTCCATCCAGTCTTGCAAGTGACGAGGGTATGGTTTTGAAGGTACCGCGAAAACCGCATTGACAAAATTATTGAAACCAGCGACTTTGACCTTTGCTAGAGAAAGAGAGAGGAAAATATGAACTTGATGTATTCACTGTTTGCATAATGTTTCACTACTTCTGCTGTGCATCAGCGCGCGCGCACTCACGCACGTTGAAAAATAGGACATAGAGAGAGATTGATGAGGTGACTCATTGGTCTGTGGCGTTACACAAAGCGCGCTGTTGCATCAAATGTACTTTTTGGCGGGCGGTTTGGTTCCAATGTTGATTTGTTCCAGTTTGTTTATCCGGTGACGGGGGTAGATAACAGATGTTGAGTTAGTGATGTTTGAGCTGGTAGGTAATGGATGTTAAGTTAATGATGTTGGAGCTGGAGATAGAGTGGTTAATAAATGGGGTAAATAATGTTTAGGTATTGATCTTGGAGCTGGTGATGGGGTAGATAATAGATGTTATGTTAGTGATGGGGTAGATTAATAGATGTAGTGATGGGGTAGATCATAGATGTTAATGATTGAGTAAATAATAGATGTTAAGTTAGTGATGGTGTAGATCATAGATGTTAATGATTGGGTTAATAATAGATGTTAAGTTAGTGATGGTGTAGATCATAGATGTTAATGATTGGGTTAATAATAGATGTTAAGTTAGTGATGGGGTAGAAAATAGATGTTGTTAATGATGGGATAAGGAATATATGTTACGTTAATGATGGGAAGATAATAGATGTAATGTCAGTGATTGGGTAGATAAAAGATGTTTATGATGGGATAGGAAATATATGTTAAGTTAGTGATGGGGTAGATAATAGATGTTAATGATGGGATAGGGAATATAATATTATGTTAAGTTAGTGATGGGATAGGGAATATAATATTATGTTAAGTTAGTGATGGGGTAGATAATAGATGTTAATGATGGGATAGGGAATATATGTTAAATTAGTGATGGAGTAGGTAATAGATGTTAAATGAGTGATAGGGTGGTTAGGGGAGTAGGTAATAGATTTTAAGTTAATGATGGGGTAGATAATGTTAAGTTAATGATGTTGGAGCTGGTTTTGAGGTAGATAGTAGATGTTAAACTAGTGATGGGGTAGGAAACAATTGCTGGGATAGGAAACAATTGTTAAGTTAGTGATGGGGTAGGTAATAGATGTTGTTAGTGATGGGGTAGATAATAGATGTTGTTAGTGATGGGGTAGGTAATAGATGTTGTTAGTGATGGGGTAGATAATAGATGTTGTTAGTGGTGGGGTATATAATAGATGTTGTTAGTGATGGGGTAGATAATAGATGTTGTTAGTGATGGGGTAGGTAATAGATGTTGTTAGTGATGAGGTAGATAATAGATGTTGTTAGTGATGGGGTAGATAATAGATGTTGTTAGTGATGGGCAGGGGTAGATAATAGATGTTGTTAGTGATGGGGTAGGTAATAGATGTTGTTAGTGATGGGGTAGGTAATAGATGTTAATGATGGGGTAGATAATAGATGCTAGTGATGGGGTAGATAATAGATGTTGTTAGTGATGGGGTAGATAATAGATGTTGTTAGTGATGGGGTAGGTAATAGATGTTGTTAGTGATGGGGTAGATAATAGATGTTGTTAGTGATGGGGTAGGTAATAGATGTTGTTAGTGATGGGGTAGGTAATAGATGTTGTTAGTGATGGGGTAGATAATAGATGTTGTTAGTGATGAGGTAGATAATAGATGTTGTTAGTGATGGGGTAGATAATAGATGTTGTTAGTGATGGGGTAGGTAATAGATGTTGTTAGTGATGGGGTAGGTAATAGATGTTGTTAGTGATGAGGTAGATAATAGATGTTGTTAGTGATGGGGTAGATAATAGATGTTGTTAGTGATGGGGTAGGTAATAGATGTTGTTAGTGATGGGGTAGGTAATAGATGTTGTTAATGATGGGGTAGATAATAGATGCTAGTGATGGGGTAGATAATTAATAGATGTTGTTAGTGATGGGGTAGATAATAGATGTTGTTAGTGATGGGGTAGGTAATAGATGTTGTTAGTGATGGGGTAGATAATAGATGTTGTTAGTGATGGGGTAGGTAATAGATGTTGTTAGTGATGGGTTAGGTAATAGATGTTGTTAGTGATGGGGTAGATAATAGATGTTGTTAGTGATGGGGTAGATAATAGATGTTGTTAGTGATGGGGTAGATAATAGATGTTGTTAGTGATGGGGTAGGTAATAGATGTTGTTAGTGATGGGGTAGGTAATAGATGTTGTTAATGATGGGGTAGATAATAGATGCTAGTGATGGGGTAGATAATAGATGTTGTTAGTGATGGGGTAGATAATAGATGTTAGTGATGGGGTAGGTAATAGATGTTGTTAGTGATGGGGTAGGTAATAGATGTTGTTAGTGATGGGGTAGATAATAGATGTTGTTAGTGATGGGGTAGGTAATAGATGTTGTTAGTGATGGGTTAGGTAATAGATGTTGTTAGTGATGGGGTAGATAATAGATGTTGTTAGTGATGGGGTAGATATTAGATGTTGTTAGTGATGGGGTAGATAATAGAGGTTGTTAGTGATGGGGTAGGTAATAGATGTTAATGATGGGGTAGGTAATACAGCCTGGTTGTACAGGCTGCCATGTTATAACTTGGCAGTCTATACTTCATGTGTTTGGCCATTTCATACACCACTTCATTGTGGCAACATTTGGTTTTCTTTTATCTCGTCATTATTGGCATGCTAATGTTTGAACTGTTGTATGCTTAAGTATAGATATTCTATATTGGATGAAACATCGTTAATGTTTCACATTCATTTACCAAAGACGACTTCGTTTTCTGAAGGAGAGTGCAACAGCAGCAGCAACAACAACAGACTGACAGATAGTTGTGCCTTTAGCTGACTGATTATTGATGGAGCCAAATCATACAGAACCATATGTGCCAATAAAATGATAATTTGATCAGAAGGGAAAGCACCTTGGGCTGTTGACCAACTTCAACGCAGGACTGAATAACAAAGTTGCCTAAATAGTGCAGGAATCAGAACTGATGCATGTAAGTTATTAAGCCACAGGCAATGCGAGGGAGGCTCGCCGTTTTTAGCTCTGTATGAAGACTAGAATTGTTTCCTTTCAAAGCCAGTCATCACGCTTCGCCAACGCGCATTCACGAGATGCATGTCGACAAAATCGATACGTCATTTCCGATTGAAACAACGTCACTGCCCGTGAACTCCACACGTCATTTTTTTTTAAACAATAATCTGCACATACACAATGGAAAACTGGCAAATGATGTGTGGCCTAATAAAGTTGCTATGAGCAGGGTTGTGATCCACAAAGTTTTAAATCCATTCATTATGCTCCCATATTTTCACTTGCTAAGTTGACTTGATCTGTTGAACTCTTGAGACAAAGTTCCCTAAAAGAAACACTATCACTGTGTACTGAGGCAACGGTGCAACAAGATTACAAATGAATTTACCGTTGTTCATTGTTTCTATGGTTGATGTACAGATTATTGTTAGCATAATAACTACGTCATGGGCTAGGAAAGAATTGATGTACATAGCTTCATTGGTGGACTTTCAGACAGATAGGAGGGTGAAAACAGTGGAAGGGCCACACTGGCACACTGGCACAGAGTGTTTGCGTTGTAGGTAAAGTATTTGTATATGGATGATGGGTTTGCGTTGTAGGTAAAGTATTTGTACATGGATGATGGGTTTGCGTTGTAGGTAAAGTATTTGTACATGGATGGTGGGTTTGCGTTGTAGGTAAAGTATTTGTATATGGATGATGGGTTTGCGTTGTAGGTAAAGTATTTGTACATGGATGGTGGGTTTGCGTTGTAGGTACATGGATGGTAGGTTTGCGTTGTGGGTAAAGTATTTGTACATGGATGATGGGTTTGCGTTGTAGGTAAAGTATTTGTACATGGATGGTGGGTTTGCGTTGTAGGTAAAGTATTTGTATATGGATGATGGGTTTGCGTTGTAGGTAAAGTATTTGTACATGGATGATGGGTTTGCGTTGTAGGTAAAGTATTTGTACATGGATGATGGGTTTGCGTTGTAGGTAAAGTATTTGTACATGGATGGTGGGTTTGCGTTGTAGGTAAAGTATTTGTACATTCAATTCAATTCAATTCAACAAATCTTTATTACCTCTTACAAGGAATTATGACAGGCACTTGATCACTAAAATAATGGATGATGGGTTTGCGTTGTAGGTAAAGTATTTGTACATGGATGATGGGTTTGCGTTGTAGGTAAAGTATTTGTACATGGATGATGGGTTTGCGTTGTGGGTAAAGTATTTGTACATGGATGATGGGTTTGCGTTGTAGGTAAAGTATTTGTACATGGATGATGGGTTTGCGTTGTGGGTAAAGTATTTGTACATGGATGGTGGGTTTGCGTTGTAGGTAAAGTATTTGTACATGGATGATGGGTTTGCGTTGTAGGTAAAGTATTTGTACATGGATGGTGGGTTTGCGTTGTAGGTAAAGTATTTGTACATTCAATTCAATTCAATTCAACAAATCTTTATTACCTCTTACAAGGAATTATGACAGGCACTTGATCACTAAAATAATGGATGATGGGTTTGCGTTGTAGGTAAAGTATTTGTACATGGATGATGGGTTTGCGTTGTAGGTAAAGTATTTGTACATGGATGATGGGTTTGCGTTGTAGGTAAAGTATTTGTACATGGATGATGGGTTTGCGTTGTGGGTAAAGTATTTGTACATGGATGATGGGTTTGCGTTGTAGGTGAAGTATTTGTACATGGATGATGGGTTTGCGTTGTAGGTAAAGTATTTGTACATGGATGATGGGTTTGCGTTGTGGGTAAAGTATTTGTACATGGATGGTGGGTTTGCGTTGTAGGTACATGGATGGTGGGTTTGCGTTGTAGGTAAAGTATTTGTACATGGATGATGGGTTTGCGTTGTGGGTAAAGTATTTGTACATGGATGATGGGTTTGCGTTGTAGGTAAAGTATTTGTACATGGATGGTGGGTTTGCGTTGTAGGTAAAGTATTTGTACATGGATGATGGGTTTGCGTTGTGGGTAAAGTATTTGTACATGGATGATGGGTTTGCGTTGTAGGTAAAGTATTTGTACATGGATGGTGGTTTTGCGTTGTAGGTAAAGTATTTGTACATGGATGGTGGTTTTGCGTTGTAGGTAAAGTATTTGTACATGGATGGTGGTTTTGCGTTGTAGGTAAAGTATTTGTACATGGATGGCGGTTTTGCATTGTAGGTAAAGTATTTGTACATGGATGGTGGTTTTGCTTGAGCACACGGTAGGTTTCTATTCCTCCACAACTGTTGGCCCTGTTATGCTTCAGTTCATAAGTTAACGGAATCCGCTGCCATACAATAATGACACCAGTTCTGTCTAGCCCCCTCCTCCTCCTCGCGCCTTCTCTCTCTCTCTCTCTCTCTCTCTCTCCCTCTCTCTCTCTCTCCCACTCCCCCACCCAATATTGCGAGTAGGACCACAACACACATGCTATTTATTGAACTCGGTTGTCCAGCGATCACACAGAAATGTCGTACTTTGTCAGCCAATCCCATGTCAAACTTAATCCTTGCAGCAAGCGAGCTGAATATATCGTCCTAGTAGACTTGCCAGTTCATTACACTGCATCTTTAATTCACACACACACACAAACACGCACAAACACACACCCACACACACACCCACGCGCACACACACACACACACACACACATTGTAGAAACGACGTTGCGATGACTGTTGTGAAAAAAACACAGACATTATTTCGACACACTTTTATTTTCTTTACATTATTTTGACATTTTCAGTTTTTTGAAGCTATCCCTAACCCTAACCCAAACCCTAATCTTAACCTAACCCTAACCTAACCCTAAGCCTAAAGCAGCTGTAACTCTACCGGAACGCTATTTTGACGTCAAAATAGGGCAGCCTTCCAAAAAAGTCAACAGAAACCATGTGGAGTTTCATGTGTGTGTCACTGTAACGTCGTTTCTCCATCCCCCCTCCCCCCCTACGCACACACACAACCGTGTAGAAACGCCGTTGTGATGTTTACTTTGACATTTTTACGAATTTGTCAATTTTTTTAAGCTAACCCAAACCCTAACTCTAAGCCTAACACAGCCCTAACCCTAATGGAACACTGCTTTGACGTCAAAATAACGGGGTCCGTCAAAAGAAAGTACGTAGAGGTTCAAGTGTATGTCAGATGAACGACGTTTCTACCTAGCCACACACACCCAGTATTATCATGACTTTCCCGAAACGCCACAAACGTTGTGCTGACAATGGGTCATATTTCGTCCCCCTTTTTAAGTACTTTTGAGTGTTCGAACACTAACGCTAACCCAGCCCTAACCCTAACCGATCATTGTTCTGACGTCAAAACAAGTATGTCTGTCAAAACAAGTTATGTAGATGTTCACTGGTTTGTCAAGATAACACCGTGTAAGTGTGCCCACACACACGCGCGCGCACACACACACACACACACACCCTCCTTCTCTCTCTCTCTCTCTCTCTCTCTCTCTCTCATTCCACAGTTTGGTTTGCGTGATGAGTTAGCAGATGATGAAAAGAAAAGATTGCCGAAAGCGGGGACCTAACTACCCCAGTAATGTTTTTATAAAGCCGTAAAGGCGACTGCACATCAGGTCTGGTCTATCAGCAATCCATCAACAGAAACCACCCCAAGGCCTCCAACAGCGTAACGTCAACTATTTATGACACAAACCTCAACGCCACAGCACGGCACATCCAGCTTCTCTGCATGCCGTCTATAAGACATTCCCGTGCTTGCTGGCTTCTGTGCATTGGACAACAGTGTGGGATTCATGTCAACTTTGCAACACCTACTCTGTAACAATACCAAACAAGTCAAGGAGCAGGAGACTTTGTATGGGATATCCAAAACTAGGGGACACAGATCCCACATTCCAGTAGGTCTCATTTGACACATCTGACGCCCTCTGTGCTCTGAAAGCGCATTTTCACTGGAAACCGGTGCAGTACAAGGTTACATCATCATCATCATCATCATCATCATCATCATCATCATCATCATCATCATCATCATCATCATCATCATCATCTTCTTCTTCTTCTTCTTCTTCTTCTTCTTCTTCTTCTTCTTGGCAGGTGCATTTATTATTATTATTATTATTATTATTATTATTATTATTATTATTATTATTATTATTATTATTATTACTATTATTATTATTATTATTTATTCGTTCTTATATAGCGCTTTTCCAGCTCAAGAGCTGCTCAAGGCGCTGGCCGATAAAGGATCTAACTCAAGACGCCCGAGGCGCCAACTTGCAGCCTTTGGGCGCATCGTAATAGCGCTCCAGACAACTGAGCACAATCCTGGGCAGCCAGGGATGGGGGAGGAGGACCTATTTGCATTCTGGGTGTGTTCTTGTCACCGGCACTCACCCGTCTAGGACATGAGCGTCAGGATCTTTAAAGTCCGTTAAGGTGGAATGTATGCGACACAGACTAGACCTCGGTTTATACTCTCATCCGAAGGAGTAGGAAACGGGAGTAAAGTGTCTTTCCCAAGGACACAACACAATGCCCGGGCCTGGGCTCGAACCCGGGACCTTCAGATCCGCAAGCCAAAGCTCTACCATAAGGCCACCGTGCCTCCGTCATGTATGTACTTATAATAGTTTCATCATCATCATCATCATCATCATCATCATCATCATCATCATCATCATCATCATCATCATCATCATCATCATCATGGCCTTGTTACAAGGAATATTGCGTTCAGGATCAATCCTAGTTATCATAACAATAGTAAGAAATAGTCGTCAACTCTCTATTGCCCCATCTCATTGGCTACAATGATTGTGTCGCCAGTTGTGATAGGCTGAAAGGCAGTGAGCATCAAATGGCGTGCATGCTTTAGCTGAGAATGAATTGTAAAGGAAAATGAATGCATGCATCAGTTCATTGGCCTGCTCGTCCATTGATTTGTGCGTCCTACTTGCCCTCCCCACCTCTCTCTCTTTCAACCATCACCCTTATCCCACCCTGCAGCCTTTTAGTACTGAAATAGTTGCAATCAATGACATAATCCCTGTGTGTTCATCTTCAAAATGCCATATTATATTAGGTCCTTGTCTTTTTTTTTAATACACCTTGTTTTCTCAATAAATTAATTTTTGATAATAGCAATAACGTTTCAAGATTAAAACACATATTCTCAGTGTATTACAGCCCTTTCCGTCAAACTTCAGTCTACGCATGCAGGACATCAAAAGACTGGAACAAGAAACACGCATGTCTTTTTTTCTGGATATCTTGGCGTAGCTTTCACCTGAAATATTCATCATAGCCACTGACAAAGCTTTGTTGTGGTGCTGTGGACTTCAGGAGCTGTGAGACGAAGCGCACTTAAGAGGCAGGGAGAGACACAAGACTTCGGAAACGGAAGGAAAGAGTGAGCACTTTAAAAAGACGGACCATAAAATATTGCAACATTGTTTTTATGTTTCAATTGCCTTATGGTGCTATAGTCAAGTGGTTTTCATCTGTTTAGACGCCACTATTGTTGGAACTTCTATGTTGGGCGGTTTTGTTTTGTGCGCTGCGTCATACAAATGGCAAAACATTTACAGGAATGTTTTTATTGTGCAGTTATCGTATGTTCTTTCATTTGTGTTTTCCAAAGATAAATTTGCGCACTCCAAATGACGTGAGGTTGTGTGTTTTGAGTTTGTGTGTGTGTTTGTATTTGTATGTGTGTGTGTTTGTATTTGTATATGTGTGTGTGTGAGCGTGCGGATGTGTGTGTGTGTGTGCTGTTTGTTTGTATGTTGAAGAAAGGGGTACATGGGTAGAAATGAGCAGCAATAACAATTGTTGGTACGAGTGTGTTAAGAGTAGGGAGGGCTTATTCTGGGGACACGTGTTTCTTTTGAAAGGTGCTATTATGACCCTCATGTATACACACACAAACATGTATGCGCGCACGCACACACACATACACACAGTCAAATATCCACACCAAAATGCTTGCGCTGACCTATCAGTGTATTAACCAATCCTCCCGTGAATATTTACAGGAACTTTGTGGTCCCTATGTTCCGGCAAAAGCGCTTCGCTCCTTTTCTAACTCCAGACTTGTCGCTCCTGGCAACAACAAAAAATTAAGAAAAGAAAAGTACGGAAGCTAGGTCATTTGGGAATGTTGCTGCCGTGCTTTGGGACTCTGTTTCAGAAGAACTGGAGGACCCCAAAGACATCTTGGCGGTTGGCAGACCATGGAAAACCCGCTTGTTTCGTCAGCAGTAGTACAATCTTTACATTGCACTGAAAACCTACTTGTCTGGTCAGCTGTAGTACAATCTTTACAGTGCACTGAAAACCTACTTGTTTGGTCAGCTGTAGTACAATCTTTACAGTGCACCAATCGGTCTCTATGAACAGTTCATCCTTTTTATATTCCCTCTCCTTTCTCCTCCCATCCCCGTGCGTCAAAGTCCATTAACATATCATTGGCGCAAAACATGTGGACATTGTCATCTTCATTATCACCTCAAAACGCACACAACACACACACCAAATACGGAAACACACACGCGCACAAATACACACACCGCAATAAATATTAACAATGATAAAACACCCAAGCTGTCACGCAAACAAGTTACACAATCTCTGTTCGCTTTGCGGAAACTACGTGTACTGTACGCTTTGTGTATGCGCGCGCGTATGTGTGAATGTATGTGTGTGTGTGTGTGAGTGTGTGTGCGCGCGCACTTGCGTTTGAGCATGAATTGTTGATGTTCTCGTTATTGTTGTCAAAGGCGATGAATGATAAACGATTGCTTTATTGTCCTGTCTCGTTATCGCGATGTCACAGTGTGTCTGCGCAGGATATAGGTGATTATTACCTGAGTTCATCCTTCGCTTTTAGCAACATTGACGTACTCTTCAACCACTAAGGCGCTCATTGTCGTCTCCTCAACACTATCACCGGCATCGTCATCGCTTCCTTACTCTCTTCTAGAGCAACTCTTCTTCTTTAACCTCTTCCTCAGCAGCAACGACAGCGTCTTCTTTCAGCAACCTTCCACCTAAGTGTTGTGTTATATTGCTTTGCAGTAATCATTATGGTATTCAGTAAGTCTTTCTTCTTCTTCTTCTTCTTCTTCTTCTTCTTCTTCTTCTTCTTCTTCTTCTTCTTCTTCTTCTTCTTCTTCTTCTTCTTCTTCTTCTTCTTTAGGTTAAATTGCCTTTAATTAATAATCATTTCTTCTTCTTGTTTTTCTTCTTCTTGCTCTTCTTCTTGCTCTTCTTGTTCTTCATCTTCTTCTTCTTCTTCTTCTTCTTCTTCTTCTTCTTCTTCTTCTTCTTCTTCTTCTTCTTCTTCTTCTTCTTCTTCTTCTTCTTCTTTAGGTTAAATTGCCTTTAATTAATAATCATTTCTTCTTCTTGTTTTTCTTCTTCTTGCTCTTCTTCTTGCTCTTCTTGTTCTTCATCTTCTTGTCTTCTTCTTCTTCTTCTTCTTCTTCTTCTTCTTCTTCTTCTTCTTCTTCTTCTTCTTCTTCTTCTTTAGGTTAAATTGCCTTTAATTAATAATCATTTCTTCTTCTTGTTTTTCTTCTTCTTGCTCTTCTTCTTGCTCTTCTTGTTCTTCATCTTCTTGTCTTCTTCTTCTTCTTCTTCTTCTTCTTCTTCTTCTTCTTCTTCTTCTTCTTCTTCTTCTTCCTCCTCCTCCTCCTCCTCGCACCAGTTATAGTTGTGAGCCCTACTTTGAGATGTTGAGGTAGCAGACCAGTTTGTATTCGAAGGCAAAGCTGGCCAGAGGATGTGTTGGGGATAGTGCTTAATGTGCTGTGTTTGGAGTCTTGGCCATTCATTGTTATACGACATGATCATCACATTTGTAAACTCCATTGGTTATTAGGTCAGTATTGCACTATGGCTGAATGTGATGGATATAAATAAGGTTCGGTGCCTGAGTCAGTAAGGCAGTAAGAAAGTGAATCAAGGTAATGCTTCAGTCAGTAAGCGAATGGATTGATGTGATTCCTGTTGATGTCACACAAGACCCATGAGCCTGACGGATAGGTTAATGGATATGTACGCGATTGTCAAGCATGTCAACATATCGCTGGCAATTTGTTTTTACATTAAGCCCGTAACGAACAGCCCATTCGCGATTCTGATTAGAGGGAGGGTTGTCCACATTTGTTTTTAACAGTTTTAGTTTTCTTTGATTTGATTTTATTATGTTTATTTTGTTTAGGTTAAGTAGGTTGTAAAAAAGAAAGAAAAGAAAGAGATTTCTCTTATATAGCGCACTTACATGCTCAGAGCATGTAAATCACAGAAGGCCACCTACACTATAGAAGTCAACTTAATCTTCATAATTACCTATTTGTATGTGTTGGCCAACAATCGTCACCATCGTCGTCCTTGACCTTTTTTTTTTCGGGCGTAAATGCGGAATTGGGTCAGCACGATGGAGCAAAGCAGACATGAATACAGTCTCCGGCCTTCGTTGGCACTCGGGATCAGTGCACTTCCAGTATCTGAGACTCTCCACAGACCAACAATTCTACCGATTACTTACAGTGTAAGTAAGCTTGGCGCGAGCTGAAATGGCGTATGATACTCAGTGTGTAGATCGGCGTCTGATAACGCCTTAAATGGCTGATGTGGGCAGACGTGGTCACGCAGGACTCATCACGCCCAGTTCTACCTTGGCCCTACAAGGCAGCACGGTCTTTTTGGGGAGGGAAGGAGAAGCTTGTCTCTGACTGAACGAGAGAGAGAGAGAGAGAGAGAGAGAGAGAGAGAGAGAGAGAGAGATGGTGTTAGTGTGTGTGTGTGTGTTTGTGTGTGTGTGTGTTTGTGTTTGAGTGAGAGGAGTAGGTGGTGTACTATGTTTGAGGGACAAGCAAAGTCTGCTCTGTCATTCCTTGACCGACTTCATAAATGTTTACCCACATAACCATAGTCATGACTACCCCTAGCTGTTAGTAATAATAATAATAATAATAATAATAATAATAATAATAATAATAATAATAATAATAATAATAATAATAGTACTAGTACTACTACTACTACTACTACTACTACTACTACTACTACTACTACTACTACTACTACTACTACTACTACTACTACTAGTAGTAGTAGTAGTATCATTTTTAAATCGCAAACCCCAATATAAGGCTTGCTTGAGCCTCTTGCTTGCTTGAGCCTCTTGAGCTCTCGTTGGCACACACGCTTACACTCACAAAGATAGGTATTTTAACATTATGATAACAACATTAAATTAAAAACTTTAGGATAACAACATTAAGATTACAACATTAAAATAATAGTATAGTAAAAACATTATGATAACAACATTACGATAACAACATTTTTATACCAGCATTGGGATAACAACATAACACCATTTAACATAACATTATGATAACAACGTTATTACAACAATATTAGGATAACAACATTGCCACAGGCCAGTGACAGTCTGCATCAAATACTGTACCGGTAACTTTTTAACTTCTGGTGTGTGTGGGTGGGTGTGTGTGTGTGTGTGTGTGGGTGTGTGTGTGTGTGTGTGTGTGTGTGTAGGTGGGTGTTTTGTGTTAGGGGTTAGAAAGTAGGATGCATGACTTTTATTATCTCATAAGCTACATTCATGTTGTGTACAACTGCTTTTCTGTTCTTTGGGGTGTATTGTTTTAATCCTGAAGTCTTTTGTGTTTTATTGCTTTTGTGCCGTTGTGTTGATGAAGTGTACGCCACACACACATTTGCTTGTGTTTTCATGGGGACAATAAAGATTCTGATTCTGATTCTGATTCTGACAACATTGGAATAACATCATTAGGATAACAACATTAGGAGAACAATATTAGGATAACAACATTGGGATAACTTTAGGATACAAAACACGTCAAACATTGTAACAAATAATAACAAACATCAAATGTAAAGTATAAACAGGCACACACAAACGCGCGCACACACACACGCACGCACAGACATGCACGCAAACCACACCATAAAAATGAAGATATCAACATTAAGAATACATATTAAAGCAACGATAACAAATAGTTGAAATTAACAGTATTGTGTTATAGCTGATACGTAAATGGCCTGCCATGATACCTCCATCAACGATTATTTAGCCATAACCCCATTATACAACGAGCCGGCGTGCTGCAGGATTTGCGCACAGCAGAGTCGTAGCGCGAAAGTAGAGATGTCTTCATTTGCCGTATTGACACTAGTATATTCCCAATGAGAGATCGCTCGTCAAGGTCAGTTGTTTCCCATAGTGCTGAATATGACCCCAACCTACACCCCACTCCCAGGTTATATTACAAAGTCCATGTCTACACTGACGGTCAAGTTCAGTGGCTTTCTTCACTACAGCAATGCCACGCAACCGCTGCACGGCTTCCTAAGAAAACGTTGCGTGAAAATGGGTTGTGTGGGCCCGAGCACTGTGGATGCTGAAGACGAGACTAATCTTAACTTCCACACGACGGCGACACTTTCAGGGTTAGCGTAGACAGGGGACAAGGAAAAAGTTAAATATCCAGCACATCATTGAGCAGAATCTGATATTTAACTTTTTCCTTGTCCCCTAAGTATATTAGTCTATATTTAATCCACGGCAGTGGCGCCTACGAGTTATGGGATAGGATAGGATAGGATAGGATTTTGACGCCTACAGCGGAGGAGTGATTTTTATGGCGACAGTGGAACATTCAGCGGTGGAATTATTTTTGTGACGATAGTGGAGCATTCAGCGATGGAATGATTTTTGTGACGACAGTGGAGATGTCGTGATTTTTGTGACGACATTGAAGCATTCAGCGATGGAATGGTTTGTGTGTGAGTGAGTGTGTGTGTGCGTGTGTGTGTGTGGGTGTGGGTGTGTGTTTGTGTGTGTGTGTGACGACAGTAGAGCGTTCTTTGGTGGCGTGGACAGCGAGATGGATGGCAGTCTTGGCTGTGGCGTATTTTTGCGAAATCTGAAAATCTCCCATGATGCCTGCAGGCACTTCCGCAAGTCGTGCAGATTAAGGCCGATAGGCCGTCACGTGACCAGTCTCATTTGCATAAGGAGAATCTCGGGTCGCCCGAGTATTGGTTGGAGGCTTGTTGAGACAGGTGGAGCGAGTGCTGATGTTCTGAGTCCAATCATTAGCCGCCATAAAACGGGGACCAAGTTAGAAGAAGTCGATGATCAAAGCTGCAGCAACACTTTCTGACCCGCTTAACCACATTAAACCCACCATTAAATAACATTATATAACGTCACATTAAACCCACCATTAAATAACATTATATAACGTCACATTAAACTTACCGTTAAATAACATTATATAACGTCACAATAAACCCACCATTAAATAACACTGTATAACGTCACATTAAACCCACCATTAAATAACATTATATATATTTTTAAAAAAATTTATTTTATTTACCTTATTGTCCCTTTTTCCATAGGGAAATTCTGGACCGCCTCCCCTGGGGAAAGCGTAGTCGCAGCCAGTGGTGCGCCTAAACCCAACCTACCTAACATTAGTTGTGATTTTGAAATTTTGCTGGGGGAGTAAACCGGAGTACCCGTAGAAAACCCCCGAGACGTTGCCCGAGTCGAAAGTAACTAATATTCGGAGAAACATAACGCCCAGATGCTGGATCGAACTCACACCTGTCAGGCGCCATTGGTTTCTGGCCTGTGGACAAGGCAAGTTACTCCCGCCTTAGCCCACTTGGCCACAACGCTCGCAACGCTTATATAAAGTCACATTAAACTCACCATTAAATAACATTATATAACGTCACATAAGATAGAAGAAAATTACAATAAATATATTTATGTACAATAGATGGGGGAGTTAATTAGTCATTGTTTATAGGGTCCAGCGGACTGCCAAGAGCCGAATCAGGACCACAATAGATGGGGAACAGTAAAATTAAGAAGAAAAAATACTACTACTACTACTACTACTACTACTACTACTACTACTACTACTACTACTACTACTACTACTACTACTACTAATAAACGATTATGAAAATGATCTGTCGATGTACGATGAACTGTGAAGAAATAAATCCATGGGATTAATTCAGTGGATTCGTCTGACTGGAAATGTCCATGTGTCAAACTGAATAGAGGGAGGAAGAGAGAGAGAGAGAGAGAGAGAGAGAGAGAGAGAGAGAGAGAGATTTCCGAAGTCTGACTTGCTGTGTTTTGGGAAGCTGTTTAATAATTAGTCTTCTTCTCTTCTTTTTCCTCGTCCTCATCGTCGTGGAAGATGAAAAGCGTACAGTGATATGGTGGTGTGGACAGACTTTTATATTATTACTATTACGGTACCTCCAATGTGGTGTGGACAGACTTTTATACTATTACTATTACGGTACCTCCAAGATGGCGTGGACAGACTTTTATATTATTACTATTACGGTACCTCCAAGATGGCGTGGACAGACTTTCATACTATTACTATTACGGTACCTCCAAGGTGGTGTGGACAGACTTTTATACTATTACGGTACCTCCAATGTGGCGTGGACAGACTTTCATACTATTACTATTACGGTACCTCCAAGATGGCGTGGACAGACTTTCATACTATTACTATTACGGTACCTCCAAGGTGGTGTGGACAGACTTTTATACTATTACGGTACCTCCAACGTGGCGTGGACAGACTTTCATACTATTACGGTACCTCCAATGTGGCGTGGACAGACTTTCACACTATTACTATTACGGTACCTCCAAGGTGGCGTGGACAGACTTTCATACTATTACGGTACCTCCAACGTGGCGTGGACAGACTTTCATACTATTACTATTACGGTACCTCCAATGTGGCGTGGACAGACTTTCACATTATTACTATTACGGTACCTCCAAGATGGCGTGGACAGACTTTCATACTATTACTATTACGGTACCTCCAAGGTGGCGTGGACAGACTTTTATACTATTACTATTACGGTACCTCCAAGGTGGCGTGGACAGACTTTTATACTATTACTATTACGGTACCTCCAAGATGGCGTGGACAGACTTTCATACTATTACTATTACGGTACCTCCAGGGTGGTGTGGACAGACTTATACTATTACTATTACAGTACCTCCAAGGTGGCGTGGACAGACTTTCATACTATTACTATTACGGTACCTCCAAGGTGGCGTGGACAGACTTTCATACTATTACTATTACGGTACCTCCAAGGTGGCGTGGACAGACTTTCATACTATTACTATTACGGTACCTCCAAGATGGCGTGGACAGACTTTCATACTATTACTATTACGGTACCTCCAAGATGGCGTGGACAGACTTTCATACTATTACTATTACGGTACCTCCAAGATGGCGTGGACAGACTTTCACACTGTTACTTTTACGGTACCTCCAAGATGGCGTGGACAGACTTTTATACTATTACTATTACGGTACCTCCAAGGTGGCGTGGACAGACTTTCATACTATTACTATTACGGTACCTCCAAGATGGCGTGGACAGTCTTTCATACTATTACTATTACGGTACCTCCAAGATGGCATGGACAGACTTTCATACTATTACTATTACGGTACCTCCAAGATGGCGTGGACAGACTTTCATACTATTACTATTACGGTACTTCCAAGGTGGCGTGGACATACTTTGATACTATTACTTTTACGGTACCTTCAAGGTGGCGCGGACATAGCCCTAGGGCGTGGTAGTTTTGATTTCACTATTACTGACCACTCACGCAGGACACACCATGCCAGACCTTGTGTCCAGGCGGTCAGGGCTTATCGTCTGGACAAGGTTTTCACATTTGACCGTGAAAACCCAAGACGCCCCCCCTCCCCCTCCATCTCATTATTCTTAAACGATTAGCCACTTAGCGCTGCCCAGTGGTCACTTCCACACTGACCATCCCAGACTGTCAGAGGCATATTTCGTGGAAGGCTACAGATGTCACGGAGTACTGCACCGTTGTTTTTATGGTTAACACGGAAGAAAGAACACAGTGAACAAACTTGTACTGAATTTTTTTTTTGGCATCAATTTTTATTCATCAGATTAACATAAGTTGTACTGATAGCTTGTACTGAAAGGAACTATCCACATCTAACACTCACAGAATTAGCTGTGATTGATTGTTAATAATGTTGTGGGCGTTTGAGTGACTGTTGTCAAACACTGCAATAATTGTTGATAATTTAAAGTTGTCATTGAATGAAATGATGTTGTTGTTTTTTAATTGGGAGGTTCATGAATAATTCCTATAACTAAGAAATGTGTAGCACTTAATTGTCAAAGAAACGTATCAAAGATAGCAATTAAATTAGGAATATATTCTTGGTGTACTAAATATTTTTCGAACGTTACTTGTTCATGTTCAGGAACATTTCTGTGGAACATGTGTAATTTGAATGCCTATTGATTATCTCGGAATCAGAACAGGGTATTAATACAAAGAAATACGGACATTCAAAAGAAGATATCTTATATCATCCAGCCATTGTTAATAGTGTTTATGTTAGTTTTAAACACACCAGTCGGTAGATTGTTATAATTTAATTTAATTTAATTTGTTACTTTGTTGTCTAATATTACCTAGGGTGAACAATGAACAGTAATTAAAATATTGATCTTCATCATCGTCATCATCATCAGCATCATCAGCATTCTTCTTCTTCTTCTTCTTCTTCTTCTTTTTATGCCTAAGTATTATATGAAGTCAGAAGATGTATTTTTCTCTTTAGTTCAAAAGGTTTGTGGGACTTGAATACTTGAGACTAGCTTGTAGGATGGACTTGGTATCCTGTTAGTCCGTGGATTGTAGGCTTGTATTGCTGACTTCAAGGCTCTGGTCCTTATTCCACTGTTTGCTTTAGATTCGGTTTGTTTGGCCCTGTCCATATACAGAGCTGACAGGTTGAAGAGATAGCTTGTTTGGCCCTGTCCCTATACAAAGCTGACATGTTGAAGAGATAGCTTGTTTGGCGCTGTCCATATCCAGGGCTAACAGGTACGTTGGAAAGACGGGCATGTGTCTGAGCGTCAAGTGCTGAGTAGTTGTGGACAAAGACTATGGTGAGGGAAGAGCACGGGTTGTGAAATGGACAGTTGGGAACAGTTGGAGAGGGGAATTTAGGATGAAATTGAAATATCGACGCTGTTTTCCCAAGCGCGTGACTCCGCATGTCTATCCGTCCACTTCTTGTCTTTCTGTTTATTCCTAAATCTGTGGGTTTGTTTTCCTTTTTTTGCATCAGTGCGCTTGTTTCTTTCTATCTTGCATTCTGGGTGTGTTTGTTTCTCATTCTTTAACTGCGATGTATATATCTTAAAGTTTGGTGTTGAGGCTCCGATACATTTAACAAGGGCAAATCTGTTTGTGAAAATGCCTTTCTGCTTTTATTTTGTTTTTCTTTCGCGCTTTTTATTCAATGTTCTGCTTTCTTTCATCTTCTTCTTCTTATTGGAAAAGTTGTTGGTACTGTTTTGATATCATATCCTATCCCTATCGATCCTGTCCCGTAACCCGGAGGTCGTAGGGGCACCACAGATGAACGTTTAACCAGCATACTCCATCTTTCTCTGTCCTCAGCAGCCCTGATGGCTTCGCTCAGTGTCAAACCAGTCCATTCTCGAATGTTGTCCTCCCACCTCTTTTTCGGTCTCCCTCTTCTTCTACCTCCTTACAATGTGCCTTGCAGAATGGTCTTTGCAAGGCCTGATGATCTGGTGACGTGGCCAGCCATACCACCGGAGTTTCCGTTTCTTCAACACTGTGAGCAGGTCATCGTGTTGTCCAATGGCTTGTACGACTACGAAAGCTGGACATTACCAGCAGAATTGGAAAAACTCATCCAGGCATTTAAAATGAAATGCTATTGCAGACTGCTGCATGTTGTCTGGGAAGAACGCAAGATGAATGACCACGTTAAAAATCATCTGGTCTCGTCACTTGCAGCCCTTAAAAACCACTCCTTGCCATTGTGAAGAGGAGGAAGCTGGCGTGGTTTGGCCATGTCACGTGGCATGACACCCTTGTAAAAACTATCCTGCAAGGAACTGTTGAAGGAGGCAGGCACAGAGGACGACAAAGAAAGAGCTGAACAGACGATGTCAAAACATGGAGGGCGCTAGACATGCCGCGCCTCCTGACAATAGCTGCAGACAGATCAAAGTGGCGACAACTCTCTTCGTCGGCATTCCTCATGTCTCCCCATCAGCCTGTCCGGCTGCGGGACTGAACTGAACTGATGTGTTATTGACTGCTGAATGGGCATGACAACGTCCTTGTGTCAGATGACATGTTGACATAATGTCAGTGTTAATGCAAACACTAAATGTCTAGACTTTTGTTACTGTCCTCGTTTTGACACTGATGTTCTTCATAGTAATGGAGCATTTCTGTTGCCTTTGTTTTATGTGCTGTTTGCTGTGTTTTTGTCATGCAGGTGAGAATGGTATATAACTCACCACCACTCACACCACCACCATCATCATTTTCATTGTCGTCGTTGTGATCATTATTATCGTCTGCTTTTCCTCTTCTTTTTGTGCCTCTATCCTATCCTATCCGATGTATTATATATTATGATATGGAAGAGGGGTGAGGAATATGAGAGAGGATGAATCAGGAATGTTGATTAGAAATTGAATTATAATATGCATTTGTATTTGTATAAAGTATCGTGTTTGTGAGAAGGTATATAAATTATAAAAGAGTTATGAATTGTTGTAATGCATAAATAAACAGGTCAAGATGGCGGACGGCGGAAGGAGTGATTTCCCATGTATTGTTTACATTATAGGGATAGCCTAGTAAGACGGTTTATTTGTTGATCAGATTGGGCCTGCTACTACTATTGCTCTTCTACGTATGTTCTTACGTATTTCTCCGCCCACCTCTACATGCTCCTACTGCTGCTGTTGGGTATTGGATGCTGTTGCTCCATCCGCTGGTGTCATTGGTGCCGGGCTGTGACGATGAGAGACCTTTGCCGCCTGGGCGCTACGAGACCCTTGCCACCGGGAGGACTACTGCCTGGTTCCTCCACTCTCAAGATCGTGCACACTCACAAGCATACATATTTACTACAATCTGTTAAATACTTTTCTTCAAGTCTTGGTGACTGAACACTTAAGCCATCAGTTGGGTCATTTCATCTTTATTTTTCATATTGTTATATCTTGTTTGTGTTGCCATCTTATGTCTCGGATTAGACAAGGGAGGTAATTGTTTGTTAATTGTTGGGGTTGTGGGTCCAAATAAGGGTTGGGGTTGGTTTAGATTTCCCATTCGCCTGAATGTTTGTGTGTTGAATAAAAGAGTGTAAATGTTCATGTGGCATTTGTGTTAATATTTTAGTTGAGTTCGATTCCTGTTTGAACTGAAGTTCACCGAGACCATTCGGGTGACGTGACACAATCATCATTATCATCTTCATAGCAATGGTGGGGATAATAATAATAATAATAATAATAATAATAATAATAATAATAATAATAATAATAATAATAATAATAATAATAATAATAATAATAATAATAATACTAAGAAGAAGAAGAAGAAGAAGAAGAATTATTATTATTATTATTATTATTATTATTATTATTATTATTATTATTATTATTATTATTATTGTTGTTGTTGTTGTTGTTATAACTATAATAATGTTATTTTTAAAATATTATTATTATTATTATTATTATTATTTTATTATCCTCCTCCTCCTCCTCATCATCATCATCATCATCATCATCTTCAATGCTATATAGTTAGTACTGACCGCATTAGGATGTTTTTGGCGACTGTAAATAAGTAGGGGTGGTGCAGGATGTGGCAATGTGGGACAAGATGGAGCCACTAGGAGTAGACGATAGAGCAAGCGAGAACTTGTGTATGATGTATGACTGTTGGCACAAGGGCCAGTGTACTGCTGGGTTGAGTAAAGGTCTTGAAGTACGTTCGGGCTTAGCGCTGCCTAGTTCTGTCCACTCTACACCTATCCTCCCTTTTCCTCACCCCCTGCCCAACTCTTTTCCTTATCTCTGTCTTGTTGCCCACGCTGGCCCGAGCCCCCAAACACTACACCCCTCTCTACCTATGTCGTGCCAGTCTGTCTCACCCCCCCCCCCCCCCCTCCCGTCTTCCTCTCTCTTCCCAAACCCTCCGTCTCTGTGTCTGTCTGATGTTACAATCCCTCTCCATGAAATATGCACGGTAATCCATGGCCCGAGAACTTATTCCCAGATATTGAGGAGTGATGAATAGAGATGAGGCAGTGAGAGGCAGAATATACTGGCCGCCAGCGAGGAAGCAGTAGGGTAACATTCTGGTTTTTGTGGAGGGCAGAGACGTGATGGTGTGGATGGAGGGACCGGCGTGGTCTGGACCCGGCCAGAAATTGCCACTGTCACTCCTCGTCACGTGCCGGAAACTCGCTTGACCGGAAGTGACGCCATCGCAGTATTTCCGGCCCCGGCACCATGTAGGAGGTGTCGCACAGTTGACGCTGACCTTTGACTTTACAGCATGTTGGTGTTGTTGGTTGGTCTGACAATTGGATTTATCTGCTGATGGTGATGGTTTAGTTTACTGTTGGTTCCTTGCTACAGTGGTATACCAAAGTCATTATAGACTCTAGAATATTATAGAGGTTTTTATTTGGTTTGCTAACAGCTTACACATAACTGCCTTCATTTTTGATTTTGGAGTTTACATTCATTACACAATCTGTTAACATTTTTAACGGGATAACATAAAACATTACCTGTGTCTGCTATGTTGGAATTTTCAGTATAATATAAAATGTGCAAATCATGGTTTTTGTCTTACTTTGTCTTTATAGCGGTTAACCCAAAAACATAAGTGGCAGGCGTATCCTGGCAGGAGCCTGAGGCATTATCGATGCACCGTTTGGATGAAGTATGTCAAAGGCAGACATTACCTTGAATTTTGCATTGCGCTGTTAGAAATGGGTGTTATATTTTCGCCACTGGCTTCCTGTGTCTCAGAGGATTACCTACAACATCTGTACTTCCTGTTACAAGTGCGCCCAGGATTAGCCCCTTCCTACCTTTCTCAGAACATTCGCTTCTACAAGCCAGCCAGAAATCTTCGTTCTTCTTCTGACATCCTCATGCTATAAATACCCCGCTATAATCTCTCCTCTGCAGGCTGTCGATCCTTTTCAGTGCTTGGTCCTTCAACTTGGAACTCTCTTCCTCTTTGTCTTCGCAGCTCTCCGAACACAGCCACTTTCAAGTCTAACTTGAAAACTCATCTCTTCCTGTAAAATGTCAGATCTCGTCTCCCATCACTATCATCATTCCTTTTTTTCTGATTCAGACCACCGCCGTCACACATCACTCCCCCAGCCCCATCACTTCTTATCTGCTCTTCTCCACCCCCTCCCTCTCTCCTCTTTTATAATTAACTTGTAAATATTGTTTTTCATGTATTATTATGTCTTTCCATAATTTATTAGTGTCTCGTTTTTGTTTCACTTCATTTTGTATGTGTTTCGATGTTAACGTTAAGTATAAATGTGTGATAACTGCGCTTTGAACTGATGTCAATAGGAAAAAATCGCTATATCTCCCCCATCCCTGGCTGCCCAGGATTGTGCTCAGTTGTCCGTGCGTCAGACCATGCGCCCAAAGGCCAGGCTGCGGGTGGGCGTCTCGGGCGGTTTGAGTTAGATTCTGTATCGGCCAGTGTCACGTGGGGTTTATGGGCTCTGCACAATGGAATTATGGACCCTCACGTTTATTCGGTGGGAACTGCTAGTAAGTCACCCTATGAATTACTTTAATAAATTTATTTGTTTAGCTCGTTCTGTGTTAAGGTTGGGGTACAGAAATAGATAGAAAAAAGGTAAAAGAATACTGTCACACTAGCTTTCACACGGCTATGAATCATATGTAGTCCAGCCTTTTGATAACAGTTAAAATCACACATTTATTTCTTCTACTCTATACAAGGTTCTCTAAGTACTAATCTAACTTAAAAAGTCTCTTTCAATACTAATAGTTCGATCGCTGATAGTCTATGCAGCTGTTCTATCTTCATCGGGCACTCGCTAGTATATCTCATGTAGATTTGGACTACTGTGGTCCGTTTTAGAGTTTCTGAATAGTTGGACTACTGTGGTCCTGTTCTGATCAGTTTAAGTGCACTTGGGATAACACACTTAACTGGCGGGTGGTGCGGTCGAAGTCCTTCTGTGAGGTAGCTTCTGGTCCACCTGTGTCGTTGTGTAAAGCTTCTCCCAATTCCTTGAAACGCAATCTCAAGGCCACTGGGTCCGACATTGCCAAACGTGTCTATGAACACCCTCTGAATCACGTGGAATACCAAAACACTAGCAATATTGCAAGTCAATAAAAACAATGCAAAGACAATCAAATTCGTAATCAATAATAGAATAAAACAAGAGTCAAATGGCATACAACAGTTACTTAAGCAAAACCTGCAAAAGAACAATGCAACATACAGACACAAAAATAATTGAAGCAAAAAAGTTTTTAACTAAAGAATAGTGCACCCAAACTGAGTCAATGTTACCACTATTCTAAGTTATTCTACTACTCCTACTGTTATCTAATTTTATTGTACTTAGATCCGTTTATACCCAATTCCTATTATACACAGATCCTGGCTAGGCTCGCCAATTAAAGTGTCACGTGGGGTTTATGGGCTCTGCACAATGGAATTATGGACCCTCACGTTTATTCGGTGGGAACTGCTAGTAAGTCACCCTATGAATTACTTTAATAAATTTATTTGTTTAGCTCGTTCTGTGTTAAGGTTGGGGTACAGAAATAGATAGAAAAAAGGTAAAAGAATACTGTCACACTAGCTTTCACACGGCTATGAATCATATGTAGTCCAGCCTTTTGATAACAGTTAAAATCACACCTTTATTTCTTCTACTCTATACAAGGTTCTCTAAGTACTAATCTAACTTAAAAAGTCTCTTTCAATGCTAATAGTTCGATCGCTGATAGTCTATGCAGCTGTTCTATCTTCATCGGGCACTCGCTAGTATATCTCATGTAGATTTGGACTACTGTGGTCCGTTTTAGAGTTTCTGAATAGTTGGACTACTGTGGTCCTGTTCTGATCAGTTTAAGTGCACTTGGGATAACACACTTAACTGGCGGGTGGTGCGGTCGAAGTCCTTCTGTGAGGTAGCTTCTGGTCCACCTGTGTCGTTGTGTAGTTGGGTTCCCTGGCCACGCTGTGGGGTCTGACAGGGAGTTTTACCGGGTCGCTCGTTCCGACTTGTGCGGTAGAGGTTCCTCAACCAACTTGTTTCTGTGGAGTGGGGTTCACAGGATAGCTCGGGATAGCTCGGGATAGCTCGCCTGCCCGTCTGTAATATAAGAGACGAAATTCTGCACAACCCTGAATAATCGGTTTGTGCAGAGCGTCTCACTGAAAGCCAAGTAGCCCTCAGTGATAGCTCCACATCTCTATACATAAGCGACGAACATTCTGCTACTTCCGGGTTCCACTGGAATCTCACTCTAAATTCCTATACATACATAAATATCAAACGTGGCTAACTATACACATACAGAATTAATAATATTATAAACATTCAGTGGTACAGCCACTGGTCTGCAAACATACATATAAGTTAAACAACAGTGGTTCCGTATGGTATGCAACATGGCGGCGTAACCGGTCGTGTTTCGCCTCGTGGTAGGCTCTTCCACATGGTCACGCAAATTCGGATTAACAATTCACATTTATGCATAGCAAATTCTTCAAACATAATTTCAACAATACTACACATATATCACGATGAAACAGAAGGGTGTTCATTTACCTGTTTGACAAGTTCAGGCCCGTGTGACTTGATAGAATTCTACGATTCCTAAGTCCTGCTTCCTGGTCTAAGTGTAGAGAGATTTCTCTGCCAGCTTTCTAGCTGTTAACACTTCGGTGTATTACTCCCAACTGACCAAAAATGTGTTAGGCTCGGACCCAGTCAAACTGGCTCGAACCGCTTTGCGTAAGCTCTCATTGGGTAAAATGTTCATATTCAAAACTCAAGTGCTGACGTCACTGCGCTGTGTGTGTGGCTCAGGCTCGCAGTGTGCTGTAATTTAATTGCTACTGTGTACTGTACTAACTCTCTACTGTTACAAAGGCTACACAATGCTAAATAGTCGATAGGCAGAGTTTAAACTAGCCAATTCGTGACAGCCAGCGCTTTGAACTCGTTGGAAAAAAGCGCTATATAAATATCCTTATCTTATCATATCTTATATAAATACCTTTTTTTAAAAATTAATATTCTTTTTTTTTTTGTTGTAAAGCTTAATGTAATTCTGGCAGCAACATGAACGCCTATCCGTACATCTCAGGAAGTCCATTTTGACAGCGACGGCTTCAATGATGATAACGGCAAGGTGATGAGAAATAATGTAAACAAGCTATAATGAAAGGAACAAACATAACACAGCATTTACAATCAGTACGTTTCTAACAACCCTTGCCAATAGTTCTGACAGTTATCACAGCGTTTGGCATTAACAAATCACATTGTTTGGCACAACAATTAGAACAATTCCGAGAACAATCAACGCAAACTAGCATGCGGCAGTTTTGTGTGAAGAGCAAAGCTTGTCTTCAGGTCATCCATCATCTCTTCTCTGGAAGACATACTGGAAGATGGTGGGAATGTCCCTGTAAACAAACTCATTCACAGAGAGAGAGCGAGAGAGAGAGAGAGAGAGAGAGAGAGAGAGAGAGAGAGAGAGAGAGAGAAAGAGAGGGTAGAGTGGGTGGGGGGCAGGTTGCTGAGAGCTTGTTGGCTGTCATGGTCCCTTCAGACCGATATCTTCTTTGACCTTCTCAGCATTTGGCCATGGCCTGATAAATTCATTGGTAAACAAACCTCTGCCGTCTTCAGACACATGAACGCAAATAATTAACGTTTGGAGAGTTGAAGCTGGGAGATTCCTGATTTGAGTTAATAGGGTTTGCGTGCGTGTGCGTGTATATATATGCGGGGGTGGGTGGGTGTTTGCATCTCTATCTGTGGGTATGAGAGTGTGGGTGGGTGTTTGTTTCTCTATCTGTGGGTATGAGAGTGTGGGTGGGTTGGATGGTTGGGGAGAGAGAGGAATATGGAGCATGCACTTTGCTATTATCCCTTTTCCCGCGTCTTTCTTTCAAAGTTTCATCGCGTCTGGTCAGTTAGTACCCAAACAGATGAACGAAAAAAAAGAGAAAGGATTATGACGGGGTGCTTGCGAGTGAGTGAATGTTGAGAGCAATAAACACTGTGTGTGTGCTGGTGTTAGTGATGGCTTGCTCCCACTGCTTAACACTGAGCTTGGTAATATCTAACCCTCCTATAAGTCCCTGTACCACAGTGTACTCCCGCTTTAATGTGTACTGACGTTAGGGATTAACAAAGAAACCTTCATCAACTGGGGATTACAGACTTTGAACATGAGATAGATAAAGTTTTAAAAACATGTAGATGTATATCCTTTTAATAGTAGAAACTCCGATGGTAGGGCCACGTCACCAGAGCATCAGGCCTTGCAAAGACCATCCTGCAAGGCACGGTGCAGGGAGGTAGAAGAACAGGGAGACAAAAAAAGAGGTGGGGGGGTCAACATTCAAGAGTGGACTGGTTTGACACTGAGCGAAGTCATGAGGGTTGCTTAGGACAGAAAAAGGATGGAGTACGCTGGTTATACGATCACATGTGATGCCTCAACGACTTGGAGTTACGGGATAGGATAGGATAGGAAATATGTCCAAGTCGTGTCATGTAATGTTGCCATCAAAGGCGGGTTGTTTTTTAGCCTTACATAGACCTAGCTCCACGTGCTTCCACACGCCTAAGGCTGATCACTAAGAGGTCACACGGGTCTCTTTCTGTTGGCCCTGCACTCTCTTATGACATTGTCTTCATAAGTCGGCCACGCTCTTCAAAACTTCACACAAACCTCATTGGTATCATGTACGGCACATCTTCCTTTTTGTCAGTTTTACAGCCTGGGAGAAGAGGATGTGTAGTCAACTCTGTGTGTGTGTGTGTTTGTTTGTGAGAGAGACAGAGAGAGAGTCTGTGTATAAAACACCTATTGCGATGTGACATGGTAGGTAATCTGTACAGTAGGAATTGTTGACTTGTATCTATTTTGTAACTCACAGGGCTAGCTAGGCACGGCGTTTGTCCAGATCAGGATCTAACTCCAGATAAACTGCAGATAAAGAAAGGAAATTGCTATAAATAAAGTCACAACACAGTACGAGCTAATGAGAGCGAAGAAAAGAGGCACCCAAAGTATTTAAGAGTGCAGGCTTTGAAGGCGGTTGACAGAAGTGTGCATTTTGTGTTATCTTTTGTGCATGGGCTGTGAGAAGCTGTCGTCCTGCCTTATTGTCTTGCTGGGTCTAACAATAGCTTTCAAAACCCGCCCTGCCCCTTGAGAAATCAAACTAAAAGCATTTGACATTTGCGTTTGAGCGTTTCCATCAAACAGACGCTCTTTGCTTTTCTTGCCTAATGTGGGTGACGCACTCTCTCCTTGTGTGCGTGCGTGGAAGAGGAGCGAGAGTAAGTGTGCTTGTTGGTATGTGGAATGGAGTGGTTGTGTGTGTGTGTGTGTGTGTGTGTGTGTGTATGTGTAAGTATGTATGTTTAAATGTATGAGTGTTTGTGAAAGAGGACCTGTCTGTGTGTAGGTGTGTGTGTGTGTGTGTGTGTGTGTGTGTGTGTGTGTGTGTGTAGGAATGTATGTATAAATGTATGAGTGTTTATGAAAAAGGACCTGTCTGTGTGTTTGTGTGCGCGCGCGTGTGTGTGTGTGTTTGTATGCGTGTGTTTATGAGTTTATGTGTATGTTTGTGTATATATGTATGTATGTAAGTGTGAGTGTTTGTGAAAGAGGACCTGTGTGTGTGAGTCTGTGCATGTGTATGTGTGCGCGAGTATGCATTTCTCAATTTTTGTCCCATCGTTTTTTCTGCCTTTTTTTTTCCTGCATAACGATTTTTGGAGGATAAATGTATAGGCAGCATTATTTTTATTTTCTCTTTTTGAGTCCCCCGATGTGTAGCTACGATTGCAGTTGTCGTTTCTCGTCACGCTCCTTAAATAGTCATTGTTTGCTCAGCATTAGCATTTTTCCAGCCAAAGTTTTGGTGTGATGAAATTGTCTCCTGGTCGATGAAGATGTAGGTGTGCGGTTTTGACATCGTTAAACGTGAACTACAACTACATAAGGACACGCCTGGGATTTTATTACCGTTGACATTTGCGTAAATGTGCACCCGGTTGTCTTTTCCTTCCGCGTGTTGCGTCACGACGCAATCGTTAAGCGTTTTCTTGCAGTATTCACCCGTCATATACTGGGGTTTTTTGGCCTTCCGTTACGAAATTATTGAAGACTTGGTTGGGCAGAACTTCCTCTTTTCAAGTAATCTAACTTTGGCTCTCAGTACGTATCTATATCAATCATTCATTCATATTCCGCAAACTTCAGTTACATATTTCACAATAGCAAACCAGCACGCCTCTGTTTGGCATTCAAAATCACATTTTGATGATGATGATGATGATGATGATGATGATGTTAATGATGATGAGGATGATGAGGATGATGATGAATGATGTGGTAAAAGTTGTGTGTGGTTGTGACTGCAAGGTGGGTTTGTTAGGTAAAGGAAGGAGTTGTTGCCGTAGACAGGAACTTGTTAACTGACTAGCAACTTGCTAACGTGTGAGGGTAATGCTGACTAAGCGCATTGGCTATCCAGGACCAGCAGAGTCAGCGTCTTCATTTTGAGGTGCAGTCTTTCACTGCTGCTCTGACGCCCAGCAATTTCTGATGGGAACAAAGGTATTAGTCTTGCCTTGGTGTATGTACATTAAAGTCCCCGGACACAGAGCGTATAGGGAACAACGGTAATAATAATAATAATAATAATAATAATAATAATAATAATAATAATAATAATAATAATAATAATGGATGCTATATACGCGCCCTTCCCCAAATCAATCAGGCTCAAAGCGCGGCGATCTGTACCAACATACACGCTCACCTGTTTCATCCATCCTCACACACACCCACAACAAATACACATCCATCACTCAAACGGCGACTAATCCAATATTAGCCTTGTCTTGGTGTAGATTAAAGTTCCAGGACTCAGAGCGTATAGGGAACAATAGTGTTAGCCTTGTCTTGGTGTAGATTAGTCCCAGGACACAGAGCGTATAGGGAACAACAGTATTAGCCTTGCCTTGGTGTAGATTAGTCCCCGGACACAGAGCGTTTAGGGAACAATGGTATTAGCCTTGCCTTGGTGTAGATTAGCTCGGACACAGAGCGTTTAGGGAACAATGGTGTTAGCCTTGTTTTGGTGTAGATTAAAGTCCCCGGACACAGAGCGTTTAGGGAACAATGGTGTTAGCCTTGCCTTGGTGTAGATTAAAGTCCCCGGACACAGAGCGTTTAGGGAACAATGGTGTTAGCGCTTGCCGGACTTTGCTTTATACTTCCATCCCAGAGCTTGGTGTGTTGTGGTACTGATGACGCCATTGGTACTATCGTTGCGGAAGTGTTCAGAAATACCATTGATAGACGCCGAATGGCACTTAGTGCATGTTTGTAATGTTACACCTTTTCTTGTAATCCTCCCACAGCCTGTCTTGCAATGGTCAAATTCATTGGTAATCGTACATATAGCCATTGAATGGACGCTGGAAGAACAGTTGGCACTCCCCCGGTTTGGAATTTGTGTATCTAAATGAGTACAAACCTTGCCTAAATCAGAATAGTTCCCAAGCATTCAATGCAAGGTCAAGGTTGCATGCGTTGTTGCACTAATGACGCTTTGGTACTGTTGTTTCGGATGTGTTCCATTGATAGACGCCGAATCGCAATCAGTGCATTTTTGGTTTTGTGAGAGATTGACCCGTTTGGTGTGAGGTCCTGATTGGGCTGATGGTGGTCCCGTGGATAAGCAAAGAGTAACTGTACGAAATCCGTAACTTCGGTCTCCGCCCCTTATATACCAATGTGCCTATAAATTGGCTCTTTCCCTGATTTGTCACTGTCTTAACATTCTCTTTATCTCTCTTTTCTTTCACACTTTATTTATTTAATCACTTTTATATAGCGCTTTATCAGCTGAAGAGCCGCTCACGGCGCTGGCCGATACAGGATCTAACTCATTTGCTGCCCATTTGCAGGCTTTGGGCGCATAGTCTGACGCCCAGACGACTGAGCGAAATCTTGGGCGACCGGGGATGGGGAGAAGGGACCTAGTGCGTGCTGGGTGTGTTTGTGTAGCCGGCACTCGCCTGTCTGTGACATGAGCGTCAGGATCTTTAAAGTCCATGCGATGGAATGCGTGAATGCACAGACTAGACCTCGGTTTATATTCTCAGAAGATAGATAGATAGATATTCAGTGCTTATAGGGTCCAGCGGACTGCCAACAGCCCAATCAGGACCACAGGAGTACACAACTCTTTTCTCAATACAATCACCGAGACGCGTTGACAGACACGCATAAATAAAAAAAGAGTAAATTAATGTACAAATCGTAGTATTCACAACTTTCCGGCACCTCTCATAAAAACTCGTGGGTATCGCCATTATAAATTAAAACGAGGTTAGAATGAAACCAAGTTCCGGTCTGGCTTGTTTTGATTTTATCAAAGCTTGATGCGTGACTTTTAAATATGGCAAATTGCCGAAAACGACGATTGTTAGAGCCAGAAAACGAGTGGGATAAGTATAAAAACGGTGGAGGAAGTACATGCTCAGTGAAAGAATGCAAAAAACAATCGTAGAGGCCTGTATTTGTGGCGACTTCGGAGGTGCGTCGATCATCGACAGAAAGTGAAACAGGACCTGAAGACTCTTGTAGTTTTCCATAGCTTTGCCGTCGCAACCTTCACAAAACACGAAGTAAATGACTATGTTACGCGAGCGTTGTGGCCAAGTGGGCTAAGGCGGGACTAACTTGCCTTGTCCACAAGCCAGAAACCAATGGCGCCTGACAGGTGTGGGTTCGAGCCAGCATCTGGGCGTTATGTTTTTCCGAATATTTTTCAAAAATTCACAAATATGTTAGGTAGGTAGGGTTTAGGCGCGCCACTGGCGATAGTAAGGGATAATAAACTGCAGCAAGAAAAAAAAATATGTGAGGGTACGATACTGGTGGCCAGTGACACATGTTATTATTTTTGAATATTTGGAAATAACTCACTAAAACACGCGGAGAAAGAAACCGGAAATATGTTTCATTGAGGGGATTCTCGTTGGTGCATAGGATAGCAGAAAAGTGTGAATAGCAACTCAACCACATGCAATATGAATTACGCACAGGAAGGGAGCAACTTTTCATTTGGATTATTACGGCCCGGTACTAACAAAGAGTCATTAGCACCACCAAAGTCCTGACAGTTCGCTCTCTGAGCATCGGGCGAAGTTATTGGTTGGTCAGGCGGTCACCCATCCAAGTGCTAACCGCGGTCGGCGATACTTTTATAGATAAAGAAAAATATGTACGCTGCTCTCAAGGGAGGACCAAAAAAAAAAAAATATATATATATATATATATATATATATATATATATATATATATATATATATATATATATATATATATATAGATAGATAGATAGATAGATAGATAGATAGATAGATAGATAGATAGATAGATAGATAGATAGATAGATAGATAGATAGATAGATAGATAGACTAGTGGTTTTGTACCCTGGCAAGCCAGGGTACACAGGTTCCCATACTCCCCCCCCCCTGATATCTCCCCATCCTCCCCCCCCCTCCCCATGATGCCTCACCATACCCCCTTGATACCTCCCCGAACCCACTTGATACCTCCCCATACCCCCTTGATACCTTCCGTACACCCCTTGTAACCTACCTGTACCCTCCTTGATACTTCCCCATTGATCGTTTCGCAGGTATGGATGAAAGGAATAGACCATCACCATACCCCCTTATATATACCCGTATCCCCGTTATGCCTACCCATGCCCCTTTAAACCTATCCGTAGCTCCCTGTTACCTACACGTACCACCCCATCCCGATCCTTGGTAATAATAATAATAATAATAATAATAATAATAATAATAATAATAATAATAATAATAATAATAATAATAATAATAATAATTATTATTATTATTATTATTATTAGTTTATTAATAATAATAATAATAATAATAATAATAATAATAATAATAATAATAATAATAAATAAGTTAAAAATAAAAAGCCTAAATTAAAAAGAAAAATATCCATATTATAGTGTAAAAAAAAAAAGGCCCGCGGGAGATTTGAACTTGGGTCGCCTGCACTGTAGGTGAATGTCTTACTAAGTGAGCTACCAAGGCTTCGTGTAAAGATAATCCATTTTTTGGTATATATGGGAAAACCTGCCGAAACCTCGATTCGATTTTTAATTAATAAAATTTAATTAGTTAAACACAAAATTTTGTAAGATTGGTGACATGAGTGCAAAGGTGTTTTGAATGGAAATAAAACAAAATTTGCGATATTACGGAATGGCACGTTCTTGACACGGCCGGGTTGAATCGGAAGCGCGCTGAATGAGGCTATTGCAGTTTGTGGACATTTTGTTTATTTATTTATCTCAGAAACGGTGAAACGCTCGTTAAGGAAATGTCGGCTATAACGATTTCGCGGGTTTTGAGCGCACAGCAGGCCGATCCGCAGCGCCCAGGTCAGCGTCTATACCGGACAAACTTTACAGTAGAGGCGAAGAAGGACTTCCGGCTAAGCAATTTATATATATAGATATAAACATAACAAAATAGTCCATGCACTAGGCAAGTTTGCAGCTTATTTTAATTCTCAACAAACTTAACAAGTTTTACGCTATGCCCTTGTCGTAATATAAACACTGAAATATTTGTAGCTATGCAATCAGTTTAACGAAAAATAAAATTTGACGTCAATAAAATGGCTGTTCCTGTGGAAACTGCCGGGTTTTGTAAACATCCTGCATATAAGTAGGAATCTGAGATATTAGTTTGTTTAATTATTATTTCGTTGTTATTGTTCTGTTCATCATTGTTGTTATGTCCTGTATTGGCCAGCATCGTGAGCAGTTCTTTGGTCTAAAATGAGGAGAGTAAAAGATCAGAAGAAGAAATCAACGAAGAAATTAATCATTAAAAAAAACAGTAGAAGACAAACGTGAACATTTTTTTTAATTGTTTTTATTTATATATTTATTTTGACAGTTTATTGTCCCTTTTTATCGGGAAATTCTGGGCCGCCTCCCCTAGTCGCATAGTAGCGGTCTGTGGCGCGCTCCAATCCAACTATATTAGTTGTGTGTGTTTTTTAAATATATATTGCAAACCGAAATACCCGGAGAAAAACGTTGTCCAAGTCGAAAGTAAATAATATTCGCAGAGAGGCGGGATCGATCCCCCACCTGTCAGGCGCCATTGGTTTATAGCTTGTGGACAAGGCAAGTTAGTCCCGCCTTAGACCACGCGGCCACAACGCTAATAAGATCAAGAAGAAGACGAAGATTATGAAGAAGTAGGGAAAAACGACGAAAGGGAAGAAGAAAAAGCAGCTATAATTAAGCATTAGAAGACGTCGAAGGAGGAGATAAAGAAGAAGACTGTAGGTAGGCAGTATAGTAGTGATGTGTGGCGGTATGCCAAACGTAACACACAGTGCTCGTGCACAGCTGCCCCAGTGTTGTCAGCTAAATGACCAATGTTGGTTTTCCACACAGTTACACTCTTTTCTTCTTTTTTTTTTTTTTTTTACCACACATTGCCTGCTCCCCCTCTTGGAAGCGTTGGGCTAGTGTTAATTGTTGTTGTTGTTGTTGTTGTTGTTGTTGTTGTTGTTGTTGTTGTTCTTCTTCTTCTTCTTCTTCTTCTTCTTCTTCTTCTTCTTCTTCTTCCTGTTGTTCTTCTTCTTTTTGGCTTGTGGTGTTCTTTGTGTGGCAGCATTTTGTTTAGGATTCTTGATCAAACTGTCTGTGTGGTGTTTTTGGTTTTGTTGTTGTTGTTTGCGGCATTGAAACAAAATCTTATACTCCCGAAGAAAGAGGCATGAAAACAACTGAACTGAACTGAACTGTGTTTTGGCAGGTGTGTTTGTTGCTTCTTTGTGGGAATGGTTTGTGGTGTGTGGTGGATGGGTCGACCTCACAAGATGATAATGGCTATGCTTTCCTTTCCATTATGCTCTTTCTCGCTTGCTTGCGTTCTTTAGGGTTTTGTGTTTCTTTCTACTTCTTTAATTATTTCAGTCTTTCTTCTGAATTTATTGGGATTTGTAAGGCAGCCTAAAGGCCCAGTCAGACCTACCGATTAAATCATACAATTTGTCCCATGTCATTTCATCTCTAGACTGTCCGCACGCAGCAACCGGTCACACGCTAAAATTAATTCCGTACAAAAGAGGCGGGTGTTGTTTTTTCGCTGCGGCTCGCTCATAGGCCACTTTTTTTTGTTCCAGTGTTTGTTCCCGTGTTGCTACGTATGTTGTAAATACTATGGTCAACAGTTCCAGTGTTTGTTCTCGAGTTGCTACGTATGGTGTAAATACTATGGTCAACAGTTCCAGTGTTTGTTCCCGAGTTGCTACGTATGTTGTAAATACTATGGTCAACAGTTCCAGTGTTTGTTCCCGTGTTGCTACGTATGTTGTAAATACTATGGTCAACAGTTCCAGTGTTTGTTCCCGAGTTGCTACGTATGTTGTAAATACTATGGTCAACAGTTCCAGTGTTTGTTCTCGAGTTGCTACGTATGTTGTAAATACTATGGTCAACAGTTCCAGTGTTTGTTCCCGAGTTGCTACGTATGTTGTAAATACTATGGTCAACAGTTCCAGTGTTTGTTCCCGAGTTGCTACGTATGGTGTAAATACTATGGTCAACAGTTCGATTTCGAGCAGTTCTGAGAGTGAGAGAGAAGATTGTTTGCCATATTTAGCATAATTAGCAGTTTTAGAAGCAGATGAGGAATCCATGGATTAGGAGGTGGGAGACATTCGGGGCTTATTCTGCTCTGTGATCCCAGGACAACCTTTGTGCTATGGTGTCAGCCATTTTCTTCAGCCGCAATGTCAATAACGCCGCAGAACGTTCTGATTGGTCCGGACCTATGAATTCATCGCAAGAATTAGAACGGGTTCTATCCTCTGAATCTACGATAGATTCGCATCAGATGTTATGGTAAGCTTGTTGTACAACTTATTGCAGCGTGTGAGCGGGTACATCTTATGAGCATTGGTCGGTCTGACCGGGGCTTTAATGAGCATTTTGCCGTGTTTATATTTTGTCTTGTCTTTTCTAATTAGAGCAGCGGTTTTAGCGACAACACTGAAGCGATGACAGTCACTTCTACTTAGAGCAGCGGTTATAGCGACAACACAGAAGCGATGACAGTCACTTGTACTTAGAGCAGCGGTTTTAGCGACAACACAGAAGCGATGACAGGATGGACAGGGACATGGTGTTAGGTTGGAATCCCATGATATAAAAGTGTCCATGTTTACTGTCTACCTTAGCAATAGGATTGCTGTGGTGGTTCAGTGTAGATATAGGTCCATATCCCCTATTTTCAGTGGGTTGGTTATCCCCGTCTGCCATATCGCAAATGGTGGGTATGGACGTGTAACGCCCATGTTCATTCATCGACATGGAAAGATCGTGACGGTGACATGGCTTGTGGAGTAAATAGAGTGGCGACGTAACTGTATGTAGAAATGCCGGATAATAGACAACTTTGTTTGCCGCTAACCATTGGAGGATAATGCACCAAATCTATTTGTAGACGATATAGAAACTAATGGCTGAATGTGGGTTAGGCGATTTGTGGTTGCAGACGCAGATTGAATGTTTTTCTGGATGTCTGGATGTCATGACATATTTATGAAGCTTTGGCAAGAAGAGATTTAATTGAGTATATACGTATTTGAGCTATTGCGTTATTAGTTGTGCTGGATATAGTGATGGGCCCAGAATAATGAATGCCAAAACGGCATCAGGTAAGTAAACTTCGAGCCACAAATAAACTACGTGTAATGGATTTTTACTTTGTATAGCTGATGTGTGTTCTTAGACTTGGCTGGCAGACACAAGTGGATTTTGCTTGCAGTTAAGGAAGGTAGTGGTTTCCTTGTAGTCACTGTTAATATGTTGTAATAGGAGACCTTGTAGCCACTGTTAATATGTTCTAATAGGAGACCTTGTAGCCACTGTTAATATGTTCTAATAGGAGACCTTGTAGCCACTGTTAATATGTTCTAATAGGAGACCTTGTAGCCACTGTTAAAATGTTCTAATAGGAGACTTTGTAGCCACTGTTAATATGTTCAAAAAGGAGACCTTGTAGCCACTGTTAAACTGTTCTAATAGGAGACTTTGTAGCCACTGTTAATATGTTCTAATAGGAGACCTTGTAGCCACTGTTAATAAGTTGTAATAGGAGACCTTGTAGCCACTGTTAAAATGTTCTAATAGGAGACCTTGTAGCCACTGTTAAAATGTTCTAATAGGAGACCTTGTAGCCACTGTTAATATGTTGTAATAGGAGACCTTGTAGCCACTGTTAATATGTTGTAATAGGAGACCTTGTAGCCACTGTTAATATGTTGTAATAGGAGACCTTGTAGCCACTGTTAATATGTTGTAATAGGAGACCTTGTAGCCACTGTTAATATGTTGTAATAGGAGACCTTGTAGCCACTGTTAATATGTTGTAATAGGAGACCTTGTAGCCACTGTTAATATGTTGTAATAGGAGACCTTGTAGCCACTGTTAATATGTTGTAATAGGAGACCTTGTAGCCACTGTTAAAATGTTCTAATAGGAGACCTTGTAGCCACTGTTAAAATGTTCTAATAGGAGACCTTGTAGCCACTGTTAATATGTTGTAATAGGAGACCTTGTAGCCACTGTTAATATGTTGTAATAGGAGACCTCGGCGTTATGGCGTAAGCCTCCCTAGTCACAAGTGTTACTCAAATCAACTATTTAAATTATTGCAGTCGCTAAGTCGATTTCAGACATCGCATAGGTCCAATTTTGGTCATGAGATTATAAGATCTGTTTGCCACTGTTCCATGGCCACCATGGCCAGCAACTATGTCTTGACAATATAGTACGTTCTTCTTATCAACAGTTTCTTTTTGTACTGTTTTGCCTTTATTCTTCATACTTTTTATGGCCCAATAATAATAGCCTTACACAAAACAGTTGTATGTGTGTGTGTTTGTTTGTGAGCAAGCGTGCGTGCGTGAGTACGTATGTCTGTATATATTTATTTTTTCACTTAAACAATCCTGACTGATGGTGTTAAAGAAATAAGAAGTGGTGAGTAAATCATCACAATTTAATGTTGTTTAGTAAATATAACTTTACTTTTAAGAGATGAGGATGTAAGGATGGGGTGTTATTATTTTGTCAGTGATGTATTTTAATGTGTTTGTCATTGTTATTCCTATGGAGTGTCAGCGTCCTCCTGATCCCACTGGTAAAAAGGGAGGAGAGACGTGCAGTGGTATTATCCTGTGTGCATACATCTTGGTGACTTTTCTCGCTTCACTATCTTTTTCTTCACGGAAGACGCCTGTTGTATTGTCAGCCAGATGTTATTGTATTGATAGGTGCTGAGCTTTTGGGCGCTCAGCCTTGCACCGTTTGACACGACCTGATGCCCATCAACCAGTTCAACGCCACAGTCTCGCAATTTCACAATCGTCAACAAGTTATAATTATGTTGTTGGATAATATGCTGCTGCCGCTCTTACTTACGCACTTTAGCCTACACAAACACAGACAAAAACACGCGCACGCACACATACGCACATACGCACATAGAAACACATTTGACAAGTTATTCAGAAATTACGGCAATCTTGAGAGAGAGAGAGAGAGAGAGAGAGAGAGAGAGAGAGAGAGAGAGAGAGAGAGAGAGAGAGAGGGAGGGTGCTTTAGGTCCAGCGGACTCTTCCGAGCCAAATCAGGACCGGTAGAGACAGAGACAGAGAGACAAGTTTGTAATCAGACAGTTAAGTAAGAGTAAGAGAGAGAGAGAGAGAGAGACAGAGACAGAGACAGAGACAGAGAGAGAGACAGAGACAGACAGATAGACAGAGACAGACAGACAGACAAGTTTGTAATCAGACAGTTAAGTTTGTAATCAATGTCAATATGACAGGAATACACACGGATTGCAACACTTAACTTTTGTGTTTTGTCTTCTCACATTGTGGCAAGCAGTCAGCTTTAGTTAATTTAAGCTACTTTATCAATTTGTTCCTACAAACAGCATCCTAACCCTAACCCTAACCCTAACCCCTAACCCTAACCCTAACCCCCCCCCCCCCCGGGAAATTTTTTTTTCCAAGGATGCAAAATGGTGCAATCTGGTGCAATCTGAACCTTGAAAAAGCCATTTGTGATGGTTCTGGGACTTTGAGCTTTTTGAACAATTGAACTGACAAACTCTGGGGTACAAAAATTATCCTCTGCCCCTCCCTTAAAAAAGCAACAACACACACTCACACACAAACATTTATTTATCAGCAGAGATGTTTTATATACTATTATTATTCACTACTTTTTGTCGATCGTTAACGGTATAAAGCTTTACCTTGTAGTTTATGAACATCACCGCCCTGCTTTCACTTTCAGTCTTGCTGCACTAGTTTCTCCGGCATTAGTACTATTTGTGAACTGTATCTTCTGGCAAAACAGTTCACTGCCTCTTTGAAGTCAATATCAACATCCCTGTGCACTTTCAGTAAAGCAAGTCCATTGAGCCTCTGTTGCCCCATTGTAGAGCGCAGGTAGTTTTTCAGGTTGCTCAACTGACTGTTTGAACGCTCACACTCGGCAGTAGTGACAGGCAGGGTGCAAAGGTTCCTTAGCATGATGAACAGGTTGGGATAAAAATCCCTCTCACAATGTTTCAGTGCTTCTGATGCCGTGGATGGGATGATAGCTGTCGCATTCTCAGCAGCACTGCGCCATTTGCAAACCCACCGTTGGTATTCTGCATCAAGGGTAGCGTTGTCTGGTAGGTCAGACTCCCACAACATTGCCAGTGTCTTCACCCCTTCTGGAACCAGCATGAAACCATCCTGGTTGTCTATTAAAGTGCTTGGCACCAGACAGAGACCATCAACTGCTAGACCAGCATTTTTGAACCTCGAGTCCAATTCGGTTGACAGGTATTCCAAGAAAGGAATGGCAATGCTAATCTTGAAATATTCTTCTGGAGTGGCCGCAGGTTGGTTGTCACGGAGAGTCTGTCGAGATGCTTGACGAGGAACAATAACATCAGTTGTCAAAGCATTTGCCAATTTGCTGACTTCACCAAACCAGGCAACGAATCATAGTTCATAATTATCAACTTAGCATCTTAATTAATATTTCTAAAAAATTCGTTTTTGGGGGATTAGGGCAGTATCAAGGTGAAGGTGCTGTAAGAGGCTTGCGGCCAGAACAGGAAAATATGGCTGCATTTACTCATTTAGGCTTAGGGGTTGGGTTACTTGGTCGTTTTAACGAGAAAACGCTTTGGACGTTTTAACGGATCCCTTGAAATGGATTTCCGTTGAATTGTCTATAAATAACTCTTTGTACCTTGGACCAAAAGTGACTAAAAACTGCAATGTTTTAAAAACAATTAAAAAATTTAAACTCTTTGAATTTAAAAAAAAATATTTTTTTTTACATTTTTAGTTTGGAGGGGGGGTTTTGGAACCCAGGTAACCCCCCCCCCCCCTGGATCCGGCCCTGCTCTCTCACGTTAAAAAGATATAGCTAGATACAATTGTGCACAAATCCTCTTTGTGCCCAATTAAGATGTTTTGCTAACGGAAATGTTAAACATTTTAAAACTTAGTACAGTACACTTTCACATTTTTCATTGTTTTTTTTTTAATTTTATTTTATAGTTTGTGTGTAGACGTTGACTCGAGCGTAGTGTGTGAGAAAGTGTGTGTGTGTGTATGTGTGTGTACGCATATGTGTATACGTGCGTGTATGTATATATGACCTAGACTCCGACGCACATTCCATGTATTTACAACATGGCAATACAGTTAGTTGACTTGATACAACCCAAAGTTTGCAGTAGGGCTGGCACCTTTCCTTTCTTTCCTCTTAGGCGAGTGTTCTCTCTCTCTCTCTCACTCTCTCTCTCTCTCTCTCTCTCTCTCTCTCTCTTTCTCTCTCTACCCCCGTGAGGGTACCGGGGGTTTCTGTTTTAAATAGTATCCCCACTTTCTGGAAATTTAGTGCTTTAAATTCCCACTCTCGCTGTCTTTCTTCTTTGTTCTTTCTCATTCCTACTCTGTTCTTTTAATCTGCTATACTATCTTCTTCTTGGCTACACCAGTCACTTACTTTTTTTTCTTGAACTCATCATTTGTGTATGGGGTCTGTTGGGTCGGCTTGGGAATATTGGACGCTTCTTGCCAAATGGTCACTAGGGCTTCCTATGATATTATTATTTAGCAGTGTAGGCATTTTATATTTATATGTTTTGTTGATATTTTATAATGATGTTTGTATTCTATTTTGTTTTTGTAAACGGGGGTTCGATAAATTAGAGTATAGCTTCAGCGTCCAATGCATAGGATGTTTATTGTAAAGTGACCTGCTGATCACTAGGGTTGTTTCAGCAGACCTTTTACACGGATACGGATTTTCTTTCAACCAAGTTAAGGTCCTGATTTTCTGGTCCTGATTCTGCGGCTCTTTGCAGTCCGCTGGACCCTGTAAGCAATGACTAAACTTACTGACTCTCTTTCTCTCTCTCTGGCTCTCTGTCCGACTTTGGCTCCCTGTCTCTTTCTGCCTCTTTTTTCTTTGTTTCTCTCTCTGTTTTTATCTGTCTCTTTTTTTCTCTATATCTTTGTCTCTTTAATTATCTATCTCTGTCTCTTTTTTCTCTCTTTCTCTATGTCTGCTTCTCTGTCTTTCTTCTCTTTATCTTTCTGTAGGTGGGATAACCCAATAAGAAAATGAGAAGATTAAAAATAAAAAGTGAAGAACTCTAACAAGATTAAGGTTGTTGTAAAAGTCAACATTTGAGTATGAAGACCAATTGGAGGACCGGATTGAAATTGCATGACAAGATCCAACTGTGCACATGGCGCACAGCCAGATGTATAATGCGCATGTATGGTCACACACAGTGTATCACAGACGGCTGGGGCTTGCGTCATCTCTCCACCATCATTATTAATAATATCCACCATGGTTCTTGTTATTATCCAGTATGGTAAGTATTATCCACTGTGGTTATTATTATTATCCGTTATTGTAAGTATTATCCACTGTGGTTATTATTATTATCCATTATGGTATTATCCACTGTGGTTATTATTATTATCCATTATGGTATTATCCACTGTGGTTATTATTATTATCCATTATGGTAAGTATTATCCACTGTGGTTATTATTATTATCCGTTATTGTAAGTATTATCCACTGTGGTTATTATTATTATCCATTATGGTATTATCCACTGTGGTTATTATTATTATCCATTATGGTAAGTATTATCCACTTTGGTGATTAATTATTATTATTATCCATTATGGTAAGTATTATCCACTGTGGTTATTATTATTATCCATTATGGTATTATCCACTGTGGTTATTATTATTATCCATTATTGTAAGTATTATCCACTGTGGTTATTATTATTATCCATTATGGTAAGTATTATCCACTGTGGTTATTATTATCCATTATGGTAAGTATTATCCACTGTGGTTATTATTATTATCCATTATGGTAAGTATTATCCACTGTGGTTATTATTATTATCCATTATGGTAAGTATTATCCACTGTGGTTTTTATTATTATCCATTATGGTAAGTATTATCCACTGTGGTTATTATTATTATCCATTATGGTAAGTATTATCCACTGTGGTTATTATTATTATCCATTATGGTAAGTATTATCCACTGTGGTTATTATTATTATCCATTATGGTAAGTATTATCCACTGTGGTTTTTATTATTATCCATTATGGTAAGTATTATCCACTGTGGTTTTTATTATTATCCATTATGGTAAGTATTATCCACTGTGGTGGAAGAGGACACGTAAGCCTCGGCCTTCTCTGCTACGCAGTGTGGTGGGTAGGTCGAGGTCTGCGAAGTTGTGTGAGTGGTTAATTAGTGATAAGGCAGCTGTGATTGATGACGGATCATGATTGGTCACGCACCGCTGACAACGCCATATTGCACACCACAGACAAGCCTCACTGCACACACTGACGTTTATTATTCTGGAGCAATATTATTATTATTATTATTATTATTATTATTATTATTATTATTATTATTATTATTATTATTATTATTATTATTATCGTCGTCGTCATCATCATCATCATCATCATCATCATCATCATCATCATCATCATCATCATCGTCATCATCATCGTTCGTAGTAGTAGTAGTTTTGTGGTAGTTGTTGATCATCGCGATCGATACTGCTGATATGACATTGTTCAATGTGCAACATTATATATATATAATGTTTGAAATTGTTCGATAGTGACAGTGTCGTTCAGTGCAGGTTTGGTGGGCTGATATAAAAACATCTCGGGTTAGCTTGTCAGACAAAGAAGTCAACTTGCTATGGTGATTGTTGTGTCAGGGTGGTTCACTGGTAGTCTTGGGAAGGTTCCAATCTCAATGGTCACACCAGCTGTTTCTCACAGGCTTTGATTTGCTGTTTAGGGTAGTCTCATTGACCTAAAGTGGTAAAGATAGGATGACATTTTGACTGTTTTATGTGGGAGTGGGCAGTCTGTACGGAGCTAGTATTGTGATTTGTACCTTCGTCCGTATTGCCGCTACGGGACGTTGAACAACCACATCAAAATCCCCAGTAAACACGCATTTTCACATTTACTTTAGGGGTAAATCAGTCCCTGTGGCGTTAGACAGATCATAGAATTTTGCAGGATAGCATCTGTGGCGGCCTGTGTTTGATTGTGAATGTGAGGAGGCCCTGGGCCGGTAGGCTGGTCTGGTCGCTTTATCTATAAAACAGTTGATGGGTATGCAGACGGCAACGTTACAGCGATCGTTATTCTCCTACAACATCATGTTATTAATGTTTCCATTGAGATTTTTGGTCTTTCCCGATGTGTATGCTATTCGCTTTTGAATTTATTGAAGCGTATAAACGACATGTTTGATTTGAGGAACAGGCCTTTGTATTGCTGTGGAGGTCGGCCTGACCGTTTCATTTCCCCTGTGATAAATTAATGTGGCGCACGTTGGGAACGTTATTGTTTGCAGTTGTTGACAATGATTGACAGATGCATTATTAACGAAATGGTCTTCGGTTTGACTGGTTACGAGTTAAAAAATAAGCAGCATTTGCTGTACATTCTCTTGCTTGTCAAGGTTCTCAGCTCAAAGAGTGATTTGTGATACAAGGCCTGGCCTATTTGGTGGGGGGGGGGGGGGGGGGGTGGGAGGTGGAATGGAGGTAGGAAGGGGGATGTCGACTTTGTAATTTCAGTATTATTAGCACATAGCACCTGACCACGCTTCCATGCTACTATTCTGTCTTGAAGTGGTGATTCTCTCCGACCATAATCACCTGACCACGCCTCCAAGCTACTATTCTGTCTTGAAGTGGTGATTCTCTCCGACCATAATCAGCTGACCACGCTTCCATGCTACTATTCTGTCTTGAAGTGGTGATTCTCTCCGACCATAATCAGCTGACTCAGCGCCTTGAGCAAATCATTGGGCGGGAATGTATGCCATGCAAGACTGCCAGTATTTACAGTGTGTAAACACATGCCCACAGCTTTGCTGTGACAAAAGATTAGGCGGGCACCTAACGCAACTCTTTGAGTGGAAGAGTGCCCTATAAGGAACATGATAGTGTAGATCCCACAATTACAGATTGTCCTATAAGGAACATTATAGTGTAAATCCCACAGTGGTAGAATGTCCTATAAGAAACAGGATAGCGTAAATCCCACAGTGGAAGTACCCTATAAGGAACAGGATAGTGTAAATACCACAGTGGAAGAGTGTCTAATAAGGAACAGGATAGCATAAATACCACAGTTGAAGAGTGTCATATAAGGAACAGGATAGCATAAATACCACAGTTGAAGAGTGCCCTATATAGAAAGCAGGGTTGGAAATTAACTCTTTTACAAGGATGCCTTACTTGAAACTTTTGAGTGGCCCCAAAACAATATGAGTGCCCAAAGACAAATAACTTAAAAGTTACGAGTGACCTTCTAGGAGATTCCTTCCAGTTAAAGCTAACCAAACAGTTACAAAATGACAAAAATAAAACATTAAACCAATAATGTGTTTTTTGGTTGTATTCAAATGATTTTACTTATTTCTGACACTTGAACCACAAAAAAGTGTTAAAAACTATCAGAGTAACAATACAAACAATAACAAAGGCTCAATGCTCAATATCTCACACTTTTGGTTGAAAGAACGTTTTTGTAAGATGCCAAACACTTTACTCGACATGCTTGTTTCAGTGTAACTTCATGTTTTGTTTTGCACGCGCGAGATAGCAACTGACACCCTGATTGGCCATTGAATAAATTACTGGCCAATCAGAAAGGTCGTCTTTCATGCATAAAGGGAGGCTATTTCCGACCCATCGCAACCAGAAGCGAATGGAGAAAATAAGAATGCGATGGAGTATTTCTGTTGCTGTCACTAAGTTTTCCTCCCACTGTTAATTACGATGTTGACTATTCGAAGGGAGCTTCAATGAGTTCATTTTCTTTTAGGATTTTACACGCGACCGTTGGGCGCACTATCAACTAAGGTCTGTATGCCCAAACAGGAATTAAGGATCCCCGCGCGCTCGGGCGCATGCCAAATTCTAACGCTGGAAAAGAATAGCGTAAATGCCACGGTTGAAAAGGATAGTGTATATGTCACAGTTGCAGAGTGTCCTCTATAAAAAAAAAGGACAATATAAATGCCACCCTTGCAGAGTGTCCTATATATAAAAAGGACAGTATAAATGCCACACTTGCAGAGAGTCCTATATATAAAAAGGACGGTGTAAATGCCACAGTTGCAGAGTGTCCTATATATAAAAAGGACAGTATAAATGCCACAGTTGCAGAGAGTCCTATATATAAAAAGGACAGTGTAAATGCCACAGTTGCAGAGAGTCCTATATATAAAAAGGACAGTGTAAATGCCACACTTGCAGAGAGTCCTATATATAAAAAGGACGGTGTAAATGCCACAGTTGCAGAGAGTCCTATATATAAAAAGGACAGTGTAAATACCACAGTTGCAGAGTGTTTTATATATAAAAAGGACAGTGTAAATGCCACAGTTGCAGAGTGTCCTATATAAAAAGGACAGTGTAAATGCCACAGTTGCAGAGTGTCATATATAAAAAGGACAGTGTAAATGCCACAGTTGCAGTGTCCTATATAAAAAGGACAGTGTAAATGCGACAGTTGCAAGGTGTTCTATATATAAAAAGGACCGTGTAAATGCCACAGTTGCAGAGTGTTTTATATATAAAAAGGGCAGTGTAAATGCCACAGTTGCAGAGTGTCTTATATAAAAAGGACAGTGTAAATGCCACAGTTGCAGTGTCCTATATAAAAAGGACAGTGTAAATGCCACAGTTGCAGAGCGTGATAAGATGGCTCTAGCATAGAGCGGGTTGCTTGGAGCCCGTGTGTTATCAGCGTTACCGGGCAGGGGCGGCAATGTCCACTATCATTGAACACAGTCCTGCGGTCTCCCTTGCCTTCCTGTCCACTCTTTGTCCTTAATTAATTAGACCACGCGGTGTATCCACAGACTGCCCAGAGGCTGTCAGTTAGGCGGCATGCAGAGTTGTTTGTATTGGGACAGGTTTTGCAGTTTGACACCGTGGATCAGCGAGCCAGCACGAACAATCCCAAACAATGTTTTTAACAGGTGTCTGCTTTTCATTCCTTCTTGTGTTTTCCCTTTCTCATCCCTGCTTTTGTAACTGACAGTTTGAGATAACCGTTGTGTAGCAGTAAGCTGAGCTGTTCAAAACAGGTGAATAATCTGCGTCACATTGCGCACCAGACAGACACAAGGTTCACATGAAGGCGGTTACATCGGCCAATCTGTTGCACATATTATCTACAGGGTCCAACCCCATGGAGTGTATTATTATGTTGCTCGTAGTGCTATTTATATGGGGCGGGGGAGAGGAGAGGGCGACGAGAGGTGTGTGTTTGTGTGTGTGTTATGAATCTTTTCACAGACCTTGATGTTCGTTTTATGCGCCTGTGTGAGAAGCTGGCCTAGTCAGAAAAGAACAGAAGAATAAGAAAAAATTAAAGGTAGGAGCACTGGGACAATAAGACACCATGTAGAAGGAGAAGAGAGTGGCGAACAATGAAACTATATCAACAACAATAACACAGGAGAGATGACGAAGAGCAACAATAAGAAGATTACTAGGAACAAAAAGAAGGGGGAGGAACAGAAGAAGACATAACAGGAATGGAGAATTACACAGATTTGTTAAGGTGTAGGAGTGTGTGTGGGGGGGGGGGGGGGGATGGGAAAGAAAGAAGAAATTGGGTTGTGGTTGTTTATTGTGTGGTTACATTTGTACAATCGCCGTTTGTCAGCATCTGTTTGTACTTGCTGATAACAATTGACACAGGCTGTGTTATAGATCTTCTTCCTCTGCTGTCTTCAGTGTATGTTGCCATGCATTATCTTCCACATGTTGGCCATTTACCTAACAGTGTGTATGTAGCGATGTAGCTATCATTAGTGGCTATGTTATTTTATTTTATTTATTTTAACAACTTTATTATCACCAAGGTGAAATTCGGGCACTTTCATTTTTGAAAGTACAGCAGCCCCAAGTGAAGCGCTTTACCCAAGGTACACGCTGGGTGTGTTTCTTGTCACCGGCACTCACCCGTCTAGGACATGAGCGTCAGGATCTTTAAAGTCCGTTATGATGGAATGCATGCGACACGGACTAGACCTCGGTTTATACTCTCTAATGTCTAATGCTGTATGTGTGGCGATGTAGATAATGTATTACAATGAAAAGAGGGAGGCGATGATGATGATGATGATGATGATGATGATGATGATGATGACGATTTTTTAGCCATAATTGTATCATATACTTAACTCATTCATTATGACGTTTTTCTCATTTTTTTTGTCACATATCTTTGTCTCCAAAGCATGCATCCATACTACATACATATATACATACATACGTACATACGAAACAAAATGAGTTAACCCTATTAGTACTTTGTCGTTGAGCAAGCAACTGTTTGTTGATTGAAAAATACAACATACCCTATACTGTGGAATTTGGCAAAATTTTGGTTCTAGCCTTGAGGGTGGAAACGGTTAATGCAGACCGAAGTTTTAACTGATTTGCAAACTTGTGGGCGGGAACAACTTAGTTCAACAGCCTGTGTCTTGAACATGGTTTTGGGGAAGAAAGCAAGGATAGTATGAAGAAGGAAAACAACTCTAAAGAAGAAAAGGAAGATGAAGGACAAGGAAGAAAGAAGTCGAAGTAGTCAGCATACGAATAAAAGGTAGGATGGAGAGAAGTAGAAGAGGAAGACGAAGCAGTAGTAGTAGTAGTAGTAGTAGTAGTAGTAGTAGTAGTAGTAGTAGTAGTAAATAGTAATAGTAGTAGTAAATAGTAGTAGAGGAAGAAGTAGGAGTAAAAGTAGTAGTTGTATTGGTAGAAAAAGTAGTAGTAATATAGTAGTACAAGTAGTAGTAGTAGTTGTTGTTGTAGAAGAGGAAGAAGAAGAATAAGTAGGAGAAGACGAAGGCTGGAGGGACATGGGCTCTGTGTTTGCACTGTGTCGGCGCCGAAAGTGAAAGGCTAAGCAAGTCCTTCCTGATTGTGGCCGCGGGAGCAGCTGAACTTACACAGCCCGTAAAGGAGAGAGAAGGGGGGGGGGGGGTACAAGAAGGCGGAGAAGGGAGGGAGGGAGAAAGAGAGAGAGAGAGAGAGGGAGAGACTGACCAAAGAGGGTACAATATACATTAAAGATCTTTGGACTGACTCCCAAAAGCACATGTTACAGTATCTAACAACAAATATGTGTTCAGTATGAGAGTGAAAAACAATTCGAATACCAGTTATGAATGTGTTTAATTTATAGCCTTTTTTTTAAATAGCGCAACTTACAATCTGCCAATTGATTGATAGAAATCTCACTATTAACGAGAGAGAGAGAGAGAGAGAGAGAGAGAGAGAGAGAGAGAGAGAGAGAGAGAGAGAGAGTTGGGTTGGTATAGTGGGATTTGTGGGGGTGGGGGGGGTGGAGAGGGGCGCAGTATAATAGAAGGCACCAGTTATTTCAGGGTCTGTCCCATTTGCAGATGGGCATAACTTGAATGAGAGTTAGCCCTGAGAGAAAGCAAAAGAGAGAGCAGAGATGGGAGAGTTTGACGGCCATTGGAAAGGCGTGGGATGAGGGAGATGGGGCAGGGAGTGGGAAGTTTACACAACAATCAGGAGGAGTGGAGGGAAATGTGCACTAGGCTAGACAGAGCCACAGGGTAGGGTCAGGCTCTGCCCCATTGGCTGAAGGTTGTAATGAGCGCATTTTAGAAGTTTAGCGAGATGGAGTGAGAATTGAATCAAACAGACCAAGCAAGACTGCTCTCGCTCCCCAAACTTCACCCCACCATGGATATTGGCATGAACAGTCCGTTCTGGCAGTTGAGCACCGTACATCATCAAATAATTCGTATACTTTTTTTCTGTTAAAAAAAAAACAACTATTTTTTTACTAATTCCAAACTAAAAGGTCTGCTCAAAGCGTTCGCACACATACTCTCACTCAAGCAATCGCAGAATAACTGTACAATACAATAAAACACGGAAAAATAAAGGTACAGGTACTAAACTACGTACATCTATTCCAACACATTCACACACACCAACAACATAAACACTCAATTTAAACAGTCACAAAGGAATCACATAAAATAAATTATATATGTGGAGTTTCTAGGAAATGGTTGGTTGCTTTATATTGGTTTTCTTTTTCGATTTTTTTTCGGGAAACTTCTTGCTTTAATCTTTTATATTGAAGTTTCATATTTAGTTTTAATTGCCTGTTTATGGCTGGTAGTGTTGTGACCAATTTTCCATTTTGAAGCTGTGTGCACTTGCTGATAATTCTTTACAGTAAAATGTTGAATTCTATAGATTTCCAGACAGGTGGGTGTGTGCGTGTATGTGTGCGTGTATGGGTGCGTCTATGTGTGTGTGTGTGCGTGTATGGGTGCGTCTATGTGTGTGTGTATTTGTGTGTGTGTGTGTGTGTGTGTACAGGCTTACTTTCCTACATATTATGAAGTGACGTAATGGCGACGCTAGTTATAAAGTTATAAGTAAACTTCGACAAGCCAGACCCATTTCTCTAATATCCTTTAAAAAGCAGCACGACCGATTACAAACGTCGTTCAAGTTAATGGAGTTTTTCTGAATTTTTATATACAGGTAATATCACAGCTACTTACTGCAGGTTTGATCGCCCCTTTAGTAGGCTTATTTAAACAGTGACGTAACACAAATTAGCCTAGAACATTGGATCATGCTGCATACTTGGCTGTGTTAGCTGATTACTATTGATTGCAACACGCACTATGGTGGAGAACAGTAATAAAATGTTATATAGGGTACCAAGGCATCATTTTGTACCAAGGAAATGTACAAACAAATGATAGTATTGCAGGCAAACCTAACATTTTAAAACTAACATTTCATTTCCCTCCCGCAATCTCGCTGCCTTTACCCCACAAGTTTGAGAGAGAGGGATGTATGTGAACAATGTGATCCTGTGTATTGGTAGAGGTCGCCAAGCTTTGAGCGTGAGTGAGGGACGAACGAACGAAAAACGATGCTTAACGTCCTATTGCATGAGGGGGAAAAACGCCTTTATAGCGTCCAGGATGATAAAACGAGACTATATTCACTGATTGAGCAATTACACAGCAACTTATTGGAATACGCGTTGGTGTTGTCAGAGAACGACTTTGTAGACAAAGGATGGGACATACTGACGTATTCATTACAACAGCTTCAACTAGGTGCAGTGTTTAGTTGGAGAATACAGTCAGTCCCAATTCTATGACGTAGATTTTAATTGTTTTGTTTTTTAACGTTCGAATATCTGCAGCCAATTTCCGGGTATTTCCAGCGTGGTTCGTGTTTATTTAAAAGCCATAATTTTTTCAGCCTTTACGGCGTTTTCGTTTAACTTAGTTAACGGCGATCAAACATGTCCAGCAAATGTAATTTGTGTCTAATGAAAAATCGGATTGTGTTCTACATTATCATCATCATCATCATCATCATCATCATCATCATCATCATCATCATCATCATTTTCTTCTTCTTCTTTCTTTCTTTCTTTCTTTTTGACCTTCATCATTATTTTTTCCCTTCTTTTGATAAGAAAGCGAGCGCAGTGTATGTATAGGCCGTGTGCAATACGCGTGCTACGTAGCCGTACACTTTCTCACTGTCAGTCTGACAACATGGCGACTCATTACGTCACATAACGTACACACGTAGGTTTAATGACGTATTTGCGCGTCACAGTTAATTTGAACAGGGAAGGTCGATCTGCACAATCAAGGTAGTGGTGGTGCTAGTGCCTCTGCCTGTAGAATGTATTGTCAGCAATGGGTCAGTGCGTTGTTCAGGGTGGCCATTAGTGCTTTACGTCTCGCGTCACTGGGGCAGGCGTACGACATTTGCATGCACTGTGTAGTATATATGTCATAACAATTAAAAAAAAATTAATTAAAAAATCGTCCACCTTCGTTAAGAGCTATACAAATTAAAATAATGCGTGTTTTCAATGTTTGCCATAAACACGCTAATCCTGGGCACTTAAACAAAAGTTGTTGTTGTTGTTGTTGTTGTTGTTTTGTTGTTGTTGTTGTTGTTGTTGTTGTTGTTGTTGTTGTTGTTGTTCTTCTTCTTCTTCTTCTTCTTCTTCTTCTTCTTCTTCTTCTTCTTAATGTAAAAGTGTTTTGATATGAAAACAACGTCTTTGCTTTCATCTGTCGTTTTTTTCTTTCCACGTTATGTTTTCATGGCAACTATTTTTCAGTAGTATTGCGTCAGCCCCTGAAGACCCAGTGCTGTTATGGTGTGAACAATATGTTAAGGCGAGGAGCTGTGCTGCACGTGCAGTTGTAAATCGTTAAAATGTTTTGCAATGCTTGGGGTCGGTTTGCGCACATGACGTATAATGGTCAATCCCATCACTGCACCTCCAGGTGCGTATTTAAGGAACGTTTTATTGCCAGCGTAAGAATGCGATGTGCGTCTTTAAAGAAGGTCTTTGTTAGTGTGTATCTAACAGCAGAAGACCTTACCCAGGGCACGGAGTACAGCTACGTCATTTGCTTTGGTAGTGATCAGTTAAGTGCTGCAAAACAGATAGGCCTGGTTGCTGCTTTAGTGGTGACGTTCATTACAGCTTGTACCGGAAATCGTCCACTTGCAGATGTCTGATGCCCGTTCGGTCCACATCAACCGCAAGATGAACGTCGTGTATAATTTATTAGCGACTTGTATAATGATTTAAGACCTCTCTTGCTCTCTAATGTATGTCATGCGCAACTATTGTGCAACATCGTATCAAGACGCCAGTTGGCTTAAGTGTCAAGACGCCAGTTGGCTTAAGTGCGTGTATTTTAGCAGGGAAAAAGGAGAGTGATTGAAAGGATTGTTGTGTTTATCTTCTTCGTGGTTGGACCCCAGTCCCACGTTCTTTGGCGAGACAATTACAACTTCCAGTTTCGTGCTTCCCTTCTTCTAGGCCTTTCTGTCCAGTAGTTTGTCTTACTCCCTGCCAACTGTTGTTTTGTAAAGTCAGCCAGCTCTGTGTTCTGTAAATCGTCAATACAATCTTCTTTTCTCCTTAATGTTGCAGTGTTCCTTGTTCTTTATTGTGAACACTAAAGCAAGTAGGAGTAGTTTGATAGTGGTGTGTGCTGTGTTCCACTGGGCACAGCATAAGACCAAACCACACTTGATTTTTGCTATGTATGGTAGGGTACGATTTGATGCCGGTCGTAAACATGTTTTTGTGTGGCATGTTTTAAACGATGGTATTACCAAGTAGTTGTTGGTCCATGTGTGGCATGTTTTAAACGATGGTATTACCAAGTAGTTGTTGGTCCATGTGTGGCATGTTTTAAACGATGGTATTACCAAGTGGTCCATGTGTGGCATGTTTTAAACGATGGTATTACCAAGTGGTCCATGTGTGGCATGTTTTAAACGATGGTATTACCAAGTGGTCCATGTGTGGTATGTTTTAAACGATGGTATTACCAAGTGGTCCATGTGTGGTATGTTTTAAACGACGGTATTACCAAGTGGTCCATGTGTGGTATGTTTTAAACGATGGTATTACCAAGTGGTCCATGTGTGGCATGTTTTAAACGATGGTATTACCAAGTGGTCCATGTGTGGTATGTTTTAAACGATGGTATTACCAAGTGGTCCATGTGTGGTATGTTTTAAACGATGGTATTACCAAGTGGTCCATGTGTGGCATGTTTTAAACGATGGTATTACCAAGTGGTCCATGTGTGGTATATTTTAAACGATGGTATTACCAAGTGGTCCATGTGTGGTATGTGTGCTTGCTCCTTGTGCTGCCCATTCTCGTCAGTCTGCTTCTTCCACATAACAAATATGACATTCTCCTCCCTTCTCCCACTGTCCCACTTCTATCCCTCTGTCTGTATGTCTGTCTCTGTGTGTCTCTCTCTCTGTGTCTCTCTCTGTGTCTCTCTCTCTGTCTCTCTCTCTGTCTGTCTCTCTCTCTCACCGCCCGTTCCCCTCTCTCCGACTAGCCTAAACCAAAAGGCAATTATGAAGGCTTGCGTACTATGTGGACCACTGCGATGTCTGGAGGGCGATCAGACAAATTGCTGGCAGAACGAGGCCATCCCGTCTTGCCTAAGGCCTTGTCCAGTATCAGAACGAGGCTAGTGGTCCACAGCCTGACATTCCCAATAAAGAGAGACCAAAATCAATTAATGGTACATTGGGATACTGGACACACACGACGCGCCTTTCTTTGGCCACCTGAGTAAAACAAGTGATGTTAGCTGTAAGGGACTGGGCTGTACACTACGGCACAACGCCTGTTTAGCATGACCAGTGGATACTAAGGTGGTGGTTTTTTTTTGAAGGGTGAACACAGAACTGCTAGCATTCAACATTGACAATCATTACAAACAAATGAAATTGAAACGTCGCCATCGGAAACTAACGTTCTACCTCGACGCTTATAGGCCATTCGTAATAATAATAATAATAATAATAATAATAATAATAATAATAATAATAATAATAATAATAATAATAATCGAAGCACGGCGATGTGTACCAATATACATACACACATGCTATGCAGTCTTAATATTGAATGATGTTCAATGCCGTTTGTTCCGTTGTTCTGGATGCATTTTATCGTTCGAAAAGTACTGATGAAAATGTATGTTGTACACCGCAGTCATCTCACTACCTATACTGTAATGGAAGTATAGAAGATAAGTTTTCACCATTACACTCCATTCAGGCCATCTGTACTTTTCAGCCACAAACTGAAATAGCGCTAGCAATAGAGCAAGATTTACGGCTTTACGAACCCAACTTGAAATGTAAGTTATAAGGTCATGGTCACGGGTATAGAAGTTATTACACAATTCTATGCCAGCCACACATCGGCTCACCGTTAGTAACAAAGTTTTATGGTTGAACTTTATCATGTTGTTTTTTTTAAAGTCTTGTGTGTTTTTTTTGTTTTACATTGTGCAGCTAACCTTGTGGTTTGAGGATGCGTGGGTATGGGAATTGAATTAACTGTAGGTGTAGGTGTATGGTGTAGGTTGGTCTTTGACAGCTCACGCTAAGGCCGCCCGCTGAGCTTGGATGAAGAAAGCTAATTAATTTTATAAATAAGCGTCATTGACAATTATAGTTATGCTTGGAGCACACATTATAAATTATATTTCGTGTTACTTGTGCAATATTTGTGTGTGTATACGTAATGGGTCTGTGTGGTCGCGTGATGTGTGTTTTTCTCCCTAACAAGTCCTTGAAAGAAATAATTATAATGAATTGAAGGGACTGAATATAGCTGTCGAAGATGGTGGTCGTATGTCGCAGTTGGTGTTTAGCTGAGAAGGAGCTATATTTTGAGGAGAGTACAGCTGCAAACAATAGTAGGAGCTGTGAGGAGGAGAAGGACCTGTGAGGTTGTCAGACGAAGAGGGGAAGATTAAATAAGAGGGATAGCAAACGAAGAAGAAGACAGTTGTGAAGAGAAGAAGATGAAGAAGAAGACGCCAGTTGTGAAGAGTAGTAGATGGGGAAGAAGACGACAGTTGTGAAGAGTAGTAGATGGGGAAGAAGACGAGAAAAAAAGAGGAAAGAAGACAGCTAGAGAGAAGACGTGAGACAGAACATTACATTACATTATTATTGCTTTAGGTCCAGCGGACTCTTCCGAGCCAAATCAGGACCGGACAACCCCCGATCCGCATAAAAGATCTGCTGAAACAACCCTAGTGGTAAAACCGAAAGCTCTCCACCAGCCAGTCACTTTACAATAAAGACATCCCACGCAGGGGACGCTGAGGCTATATTCTAATTAATCGAACCCCCGTTTACAAAAACAAAATAGAATACAAACATCATTATAAATTATCAACAAAACACATACATATAAAATGCCTACTTTGCTATATAATAACATCATAGAAAGACCCTAGTGACCACCTGGCAGAAAGCGTCCAATATTCCCAAGCTGATCCAACAGACCTCACACACAAATAAGGAGTCTTGTCCCGGAAGAGTTTTCAAGAAAAAAGGTAGGTGACTGGTCTAGCGAAGAAGAAGATAGTATTGCAGATTGATAGAACAGAGCAGGAATGAGAAAGAACAAATAAGAAAGACAATGGGAATTTAAAGCACTAAATTTCCAGAAAGTGGGCATACTATTTATACTGAAACCCCCGGCACCCCAACGGGGGATCGTGAGACAGAAGGAACTCGAAAGAAATGATTGTTCACCAGCTGCCAAAATGAGCAGTGGTGCAAATTTCCCTCAAATTGTGGCCTGAAATATTTCTGCCACCCTGGGTCTTGCAGTTTGTCCAGGTCGAACTTCAGTCTAGTGCACTTTGCTGTGTTTACACTCTTCAAGTGGAGCCGGAAAGATATCATCACAAGATCGTGGTCACTTCCGATGTCTGCTCCTGGAAAAGTGCGTGTCCTGCCAATGTTGATGCTTGATCTGAAGCGTTTCTTGACCATGATGTAGTCTATTTGGTTGTGCTGCTCCCCGCTGGGACTGTGCCATGTCCATCGTCTGGATTTTTTGTTGAGACCAAGCGTGTTTGCCAGTATCAGATTGTTGTATCTGGCAAACTCCAAGAGTCTCAGACCCCTGTCATTTGTCTCGTTGTTGAAGCGGGGTCCACATGTGTCTTCTCAGTTGTGGTGCGCATCTTGGCCAACCTTGGCATTACAATCGCCTTCCACTATGACTATGTCCTTCTTCGGCACTTGGTCAAGGACAGTCTGTAGATTTTTATAAAAATCCTCCACTTCGCTGTCGTCATAGTCTGATGTTGGGGCATAGGCCTGGATGATGGTAATGTTGAAAGGGGTTGCTCTCAGACGGATGGTAATGAGTCTACTGGAGACTGGGCGGCAACCCATGACAATGGCTAGAATGTTCTTGTGGACCAAGAATCCAACGCCGTGTTCGTGCCTGTCATCTCTACCTCATCTCTACCACTGTAATAAAGCTTGTAGCCTTTGTCGGTCGTTGTTTCACCTATGCCTTTCCAGCGCAGTTTACTGTTCCAGAAAGCGTTCCATCAATAGTGGTCCAGCGCGTGGGCCAGTTCTTATAATTTTCCCTCCGCATTTAGGGTCCTGACATTCCAGGTTCCTATGACGATGTGGTTTCTGGTGCGGATCTTGCTAAGTTGTCCATCATTAGCACACTAATCACTTCCGTCTTGGTGGCCAACGTTTTGCGCGGTCCTTGGTGACCTGGGCGACGACCGATCCGGTATGGAGTAAATGGTTTTATTCATCATGCAGTGTGTCTTGGGCAGGAAAGACCTGGCAGGGCACAATCCTCTCCAGGCTGTTGGCCACAGCCGATATCCACGAATACAGTGTGGCTCGGCTTGGCCCCGAGCACGTGGTCGTTGAACCTGTAGTAACATGAGGTTCCTCCGTCCTGGCCGGTGACTTGTGTTTAGAAGACTTTCGCCCAGTGATGCCGTGCTGACATCACCCCTGTTAGTCGCCTCTTACGACACGCCGGGAAACGTTGGGTCTATTCTATTTAGTGCCCGAACCCACAGGGTTCGCTGAAAAAAGGGAAGTCAGCGGGAGTGGACAACATTCCCGCGGAACTACTTCTAGCAGGAGGTGAAGCGATGATTGACGCACTCACCATTATCTGTAACAAGATTTGGCAGAGTGGGGAGTGGCCTACACCATGGACCCAGTTGTTTCAGCATATCTTTTATACGGATCGGGGTGAGTACGCTTTTAATCAAGTTGTGGTCCTGATTCAGCTCTTTGCAGTCCGCTGAACCCTATAAGCAATGGTAAAAGGTAAAGGTAGTCCCATAGTCTTGTGGCCGTATGGGAGTGTGATGTTGGAGATCACACTTATCTTGGGCCAGCGTAATGAGGGTTAATCACGCCCATCTCTCTCCCTCGCTGCTTTACCTTCCCCACCCTTAAGAGAGTAGGTACTCAGTCACAGTTGAGTCAACTGGGGGCGTTGTTATTTGTCGCTTCACGTTTTGCGGTCACCCATCGAAGTATTAACCGCACTGGACGATGCTTAACTTGCGACACAGTGGCGAGTGCTCCAACCACTGCGCTATCCGACACCCCTGACTGACTAATTAATACTACTAAGAACAATTGGAAGAAATGACGCCGATGGAAATGCGATGTTGGTGTATGTGACCAGCGTGGTGACACACGACACGTTGATGGGTGTTGAGAGTTAGCTCCAACTTTTAATTGTTTGAGTGACGATCACACGTTGATGGGTGTTGAGAGTTAGCTCCAACTTTTAATTGTTTGAGTGACGATCAAAAATGTCAGTGACAGAATACACCATGGGATGACAGTCTCCTTGTGTTGTGTCGCTGTAATATGGATGTGCAGGCGAGTGTATGTTAATTACCAGTCGCACACTTTTGTTGACGAGTAAGAGATAGAGAGAAAAGTGTTTTATTTATTTATTTATTTATTTTATTTGATCCAACGATTGTTGACATCTGTGATATTAGACAAAGAGGATAGTGTATGTAGTTAGCTTACCAAAAAGCAGGTCAACAAACTATGGATTACGGTAAGAAAGGTTTTCTTTAGATGTTGAGATGGTCAAAGACAAAGACTGGTCAGATTTCTTGAAGAAATCAAAGCTGCCAGAGTGCCACCTAAGACAAACAGGGCATAGCGGCTCAAAAGCTTGACAGCACAATGTTTACCTAGCAGTAGTCAGCGGACAAAGCTCAGCGGCTCAAAAGCTTGACAGCACAATGTTTACCTAGCAGTAGTCAGCGGACAAAGCTCAGCGGCTCAAAAGCTTGACAGCACAATTTTTACCTAGCAGTAGTCAGCGGACAAAGCTCAGCGGCTCAAAAGCTTGACAGCACAATGTTTACCTAGCAGTAGTCAGCGGACACAGCTCAGCGGCTCAAAAGCTTGACAGCACAATGTTTACCTAGCAGTAGTCAGCGGACAAAGCTCAGCGGTTCAGGCGCAAACTTTCTATACGTACAACTGGGGCGACGTGGGTTCCAATCCTGACTTCAGCAAATTATTTTATGCATGCTGGATATTAGCGGCCTTGTGCTTGTAAGTGCGCTGTTTTAGGACCAGAACATTATTTTTTATTATTATTACAATTTTTTAGTATTGAAGCATCTGACGCGTCGTTGTACGCACGCATGTGGTTTATGTGTTTGTGTGTGCGTGTCTTTAGATCTGTAAATGTGTGTGCAGGCGTTTGGATCGGGGTGTGTGTATGTGCGTGCGTTTAAATCTGTGTTTATATGTGTGCATGTGTGTGTATATGCGTGTGTGCGCGCGCGTGCGTGTATGTGTTTGACGTGTTACATGGCAGTTAAGACGATGTTTTCCAGGGTGATGAGTTGAATGCAGAACACTGCCTGTGAACTATTTCACAAACAGCAAACAGGACTTGGCTATCAGCTGTGTGACAACGTTGTTTACAGATGTCTGTGGTGGCAGGAAGACTGCTTTCTTCTGCGTCAGATAAGGCCGAACTAATTCCAAGGCATATCATTCTGGTTGCAGAAAAACACATTTCACTAACTCGTGATTAGTGCTGTCCTTTCACGAAATGACACCAGTCATAAACATTTCTTCACAGATGTCCTAGTGGTGGGAGTGATGGTGATGATGGGCATCACGATGATGATGGTAGTGAGGGTGGAGGTGATGGTTGTGTTGGTTGTGATGATGATGATAATCGTGAAGAAGAAGGAAACGGTGGATCACTTATCTCTCTATTTCTCTCTCTCTTCCTCCCTCATTCCCTCCCCCACAACCCTGATAATGTATAGATGAGTGAACGTGTGAAAATGGCAGTGAGGGAATGTAGCGCCCACGGCATTTAATAAATTATGTCGTTGAACAAAAGTAATTGCTCCACGTCCCCCATCTTTGCCTAGTAGGCCTACGTCCTCATCGTTTTAGAAAATCAATCACAATATTTAGAAAGGAACCCTGCTGAGCAGGTGGAAATCTCTCTTTTTCACTTCCTCTCTCCCTCCCTCCCTCCCTCCCTCCTTCTCTCTCTCTCTCTCTCTCTCTCTCTCTCTCTCTCTCTCTCTCTCTCTCTCTCTCTCCCTCTCTCCCACTGCTCTTGTTCCTCAACATTTGACGCTAATGAATGTTCTGTGTGTTGTTTCATTTGCTTCCTTGCTGAACCGTGATGCCAAACAGGTGAGTGGCAAGTCCTCTCTCACTCTCTCTCTCTCTCTCTCTCTCTCTTTATCTCTCTCTCTCTCTCTCTCTCTCTCTCTCTCTCTCTCTCTCTCTCTCTCTCTCTCTCTCTCTCTCCACACATCCATATGCCCGGCCTTCATTTGGACGTGATACATGTATTTCCTACACCCACACTAATGAACGGTTTCAACCATGGAGGCCACACACACAATTTATATTACAGTTACATTGAGTTTTGACTGACATGCGTGCAGCAAGCCAGGTATGATTGTATTGGCACAAAACTCAAAATATTCCTGAGTTTTGGAAATCTGCGCAAGATGAGTCCTAAATGGTACAAAAATGACGTTCTTACAATTTAAAAAAAAAAAGTTCTGTACGTCCCCGTATGTGTAGGAATACTTTAACATTATTAATTACTGGGAATTTATTGAAGTTTTCCAAACCAAACATTGCAGGGCGGTGTATCCGTATGAGAGCTCCAAAACTAGAGGTCAAATGGCTTCTGTATTGCATTGAGCTGACACGGGAGGCACGCCATATAAACAATTGCTACAGAAAGTGGAGAACTAAGAGGACTATAATAACATAGGCCACAGTAGGGCAAGCGGTGTTCGGTGGCCCAGTGGATCCCACTCCTAACGATGGCACAACACCGCAGGTAGTGAAAGGCAGCACTTCCTATAGCAGCGCACTAGTACTCCAAACTGAGGTCTTGTGTGTGAGGAAGTAGTAACGGCTTCCTTAGGATGGGGACGCTTTCCTCCAAGCGATCAACAGGTTCAAAATAACTGCAGGGACCAGCAATAGCAAGCCCGACAGTAGTTCGCTGTAGAGGCACAAACGGCGTGGAAACTGAGAGCGACAGTTTAAAAATAGGTTGAAAGAAATAGTCTAGTCTATCCCTCAACGTCACCTAGGAATAGGACTGTGACGAAACGCCGGTTCTAACGGTTCTAAATCACGGTGACCAAAGAGATAGAATTGTCACTCCGTCGCCTGTGACGAACCGCTGACGTCTATCCCGCCATGACGAAAGAGGTGGTCTAAACTTTGGAACCCACCGTGACGAAAGAGGTGGACCAGACTGGTCACTCTCACTCAATTGTAATGACACGTTGAGTTTTAAATCACAGTGACAGCAGAGGTGACCTTGACGCTCGCTACGTTAGTTAAGGATTATGACGAGATACTCTTCCCTCACAACACATTCTATACCATTTTCTATCATTCGTGTTTAAGATGATGATGATGATGTTGATGCTGCTGCTGCTGCTGGTTTGCTCTTGTTGTCTTCTTCTTCATCGTCCTCCTCTTCGTCTTCTTCTTGACGAGGCAGCGTGGTGAGGGATGAGGACGAAACCATGGGCAGGGAAAGAGGAAGGTGGCCTGTAAACGCTGTTGACACATTTTTACACTTTCCACTACTCCACCAATCGCCGACGGCAACAATTTTACTTTCCCCAAACCCCGCCGCTCGCTTCCTCCCTTTCCCTCCCCCCCACTCCACCCTCTCCCCCTCACCCCACTTCCCTAATCTCTCGCTCTCTTTCGTATACTCTCTCATTCTTGCAAAATACGCGCGCGCCCACACACAGTGAGTGAAAGATGGAATGTTTCAGACAAACGCCCGAAAAAGAGATTTGACGAAAAGAAAAGGGGGGGCAAAACGCATTAGGGGGCCATGAAATATCATTGGGAACAATAATAATAAAAAGAGATGTTGGTGTAAGCAGAGCCGTAGTGATGGCTTTGGCGCGGCCGGCGGGTTCAGACGGCAGACAATTAGGAGACAAATGACTTTAGTGGCGGAGAGGGGCAGGGCATTATTTATTTACCAATCGTCCGCCAGCAGTGCCAGGGAAACGAGAGCCGCTCTATAGGCCGTTATAACCGCAATTATGTGAACAGACAGTTGACTGAGTTACTCCACCATTGGCCAATAATCGCCCTTGTCACAGCCCGGCTCTGTGGAGTTTAGCCCGCTGTGTGTTTGTGTCAATGAGTGTTTGTGCGCGCACTTAGACAAGAAGAACCAAGAAAGCAAAACGATAATGAAAAGAAGGGGCGCAACTTATGCACGCTTAAATAAATGTATTTTATTACAGTCCATTTTAATGATCTCTAAAGCGTATCCGTATAATCCAGGTTTGTTTTTTTTAAATTTTAAATACGAGGATCATGCTTCTTTTATGGAAATATTTATGCGCATAATGCATGTTTATGTATTAATGAATGAAGGTAAGTCTTGTGTGGACTGCGATGTATAGACCCAGAGGATTGGTTTGGGGCAAAACCTTGCTTAAAGGGACCCACCTTAACCTCGCCACCTCCACAGCGCCTTTTAATAGTCACAGTGAATGTTGCGCCACTGCAAAAAATAAGGTTATAACAAAAAATATCTCTTTGGAAAGTATAGTCAAAGCTTAAGCTCTTTGGTATGGTTAACTTTCAAATAAAAACATTCCGTAGAGTTGCCTACTATAACACAAACATTCGTAGTTGTTGTTGCCTACTATAACACAAACATTCCGTAGTTGTTGTTGCCTACTATAACACAAACATTCCGTAGTTGTTGTTGCCTACTATAACACAAACATTCCGTAGTTGTTGTTGCCTACTATAACACAAACATTTTATAGTTGTTGTTGCCTACTATAACACAAACATTTTATAGTTGTTGTTGCCTACTATAACACAAACATTTTATAGTTGTTGTTGCCTACTATAACACAAACATTCCGTAGTTGTTGTTGCCTACTATAACACAAACATTTTATAGTTGTTGTTGCCTACTATAACACAAACATTTTATAGTTGTTGTTGCCTACTATAACACAAACATTTTATAGTTGTTGTTGCCTACTATAACACAAACATTCCGTAGTTGTTGTTGCCTACTATAACACAAACATTTTATAGTTGTTGTTGCCTACTATAACACAAACATTCCGTAGTTGTTGTTGCCTACTATAACACAAACATTCCGTAGTTGTTGTTGCCTACTATAACACAAACATTCCGTAGTTGTTGTTGCCTACTATAACACAAACATTTTATAGTTGTTGTTGCCTACTATAACACAAACATTCCGTAGTTGTTGTTGCCTACTATAACACAAACATTCCGTAGTTGTTGTTGCCTACTATAACACAAACATTCCGTAGTTGTTGTTGCCTACTATAACACAAACATTCCGTAGTTGTTGTTGCCTACTATAACACAAACATTCCGTAGTTGTTGTTGCCTACTATAACACAAACATTCCGTAGTTGTTGTTGCCTACTATAACACAAACATTCCGTAGTTGTTGTTGCCTACTATAACACAAACATTCCGTAGAGTTGCCTACTATAACACAAACATTCGTAGTTGTTGTTGCCTACTATAACACAAACATTCCGTAGAGTTGCCTACTATAACACAAACATTCCGTAGTTGTTGTTGCCTACTATAACACAAACATTCCGTAGTTGTTGTTGCCTACTATAACACAAACATTCCGTAGAGTTGCCTACTATAACACAAACATTTTATAGTTGTTGTTGCCTACTATAACACAAACATTCCGTAGTTGTTGTTGCCTACTATAACAGAAACATTCCGTAGTTGTTGTTGCCTACTATAACACAAACATTTTATAGTTGTTGTTGCCTACTATAACACAAACATTTTATAGTTGTTGTTACCTACTATAACACAAACATTTTATAGTTGTTGTTACCTACTATAACACAAACATTTTATAGTTGTTGTTGCCTACTATAACACAAACATTCCGTAGTTGTTGTTGCCTACTATAACACAAACATTCCGTAGTTGTTGTTGCCTACTATAACACAAACATTCCGTAGAGTTGCCTACTATAACACAAACATTTTATAGTTGTTGTTACCTACTATAACACAAACATTTTATAGTTGTTGTTACCTACTATAACACAAACATTTTATAGTTGTTGTTACCTACTATAACACAAACATTCCGTAGTTGTTGTTGCCTACTATAACACAAACATTCCGTAGAGTTGCCTACTATAACACAAACATTTTATAGTTGTTGTTACCTACTATAACACAAACATTTTATAGTTGTTGTTACCTACTATAACACAAACATTTTATAGTTGTTGTTACCTACAATATAACAAACATTTTATAGTTGTTGTTGCCTACTATAACACAAACATTCCGTAGTTGTTGTTGCCTACTATAACACAAACATTCCGTAGTTGTTGTTGCCTACTATAACACAAACATTCGTAGTTGTTGTTGCCTACTATAACACAAACATTCCGTAGTTGTTGTTGCCTACTATAACACAACCATTCCGTAGAGTTGCCTACTATAACACAAACATTCCGTAGTTGTTGTTGCCTACTATAACACAAACATTCCGTAGTTGTTGTTGCCTACTATAACACAAACATTCCGTAGTTGTTGTTGCCTACTATAACACAAACATTCCGTAGAGTTGCCTACTATAACACAAACATTTTATAGTTGTTGTTGCCTACTATAACACAAACATTCCGTAGTTGTTGTTGCCTACTATAACACAAACATTCCGTAGTTGTTGTTGCCTACTATAACACAAACATTTTATAGTTGTTGTTGCCTACTATAACACAAACATTTTATAGTTGTTGTTACCTACTATAACACAAACATTTTATAGTTGTTGTTACCTACTATAACACAAACATTTTATAGTTGTTGTTGCCTACTATAACACAAACATTCCGTAGTTGTTGTTGCCTACTATAACACAAACATTCCGTAGTTGTTGTTGCCTACTATAACACAAACATTCCGTAGAGTTGCCTACTATAACACAAACATTTTATAGTTGTTGTTACCTACTATAACACAAACATTTTATAGTTGTTGTTACCTACTATAACACAAACATTTTATAGTTGTTGTTACCTACTATAACACAAACATTCCGTAGTTGTTGTTGCCTACTATAACACAAACATTCCGTAGAGTTGCCTACTATAACACAAACATTTTATAGTTGTTGTTACCTACTATAACACAAACATTTTATAGTTGTTGTTACCTACTATAACACAAACATTTTATAGTTGTTGTTACCTACTATAACACAAACATTTTATAGTTGTTGTTGCCTACTATAACACAAACATTCCGTAGTTGTTGTTGCCTACTATAACACAAACATTCCGTAGAGTTGCCTACTATAACACAAACATTCCGTAGTTGTTGTTGCCTACTATAACACAAACATTCCGTAGAGTTGCCTACTATAACACAAACATTCCGTAGTTGTTGTTGCCTACTATAACACAAACATTCCGTAGTTGTTGTTGCCTACTATAACACAAACATTCCGTAGTTGTTGTTGCCTACTATAACACAAACATTCCGTAGTTGTTGTTGCCTACTATAACACAAACATTCCGTAGAGTTGCCTACTATAACACAAACATTCCGTAGTTGTTGTTGCCTACTATAACACAAACATTTTATAGTTGTTGTTGCCTACTATAACACAAACATTTTATAGTTGTTGTTGCCTACTATAACACAAACATTTTATAGTTGTTGTTACCTACTATAACACAAACATTTTATAGTTGTTGTTACCTACTATAACACAAACATTTTATAGTTGTTGTTACCTACTATAACACAAACATTCCGTAGTTGTTGTTGCCTACTATAACACAAACATTCCGTAGAGTTGCCTACTATAACACAAACATTTTATAGTTGTTGTTACCTACTATAACACAAACATTTTATAGTTGTTGTTACCTACTATAACACAAACATTTTATAGTTGTTGTTGCCTACTATAACACAAACATTCCGTAGTTGTTGTTGCCTACTATAACACAAACATTCCGTAGAGTTGCCTACTATAACACAAACATTCCGTAGTTGTTGTTGCCTACTATAACACAAACATTCCGTAGAGTTGCCTACTATAACACAAACATTCCGTAGTTGTTGTTGCCTACTATAACACAAACATTCCGTAGTTGTTGTTGCCTACTATAACACAAACATTCCGTAGTTGTTGTTGCCTACTATAACACAAACATTCCGTAGTTGTTGTTGCCTACTATAACAGAAACAGCTATTGACTATCCAGCCAACATTCTGGCGCTAAAAATACCAGCTACCCAATGCCTTAAGAAACAGAACCCGTAAAAACAATTGCTGGTAAGGTTTTTGTTTTTAGGTTGATAAAAGAGACCCTATCCTGCCCCCGACTCCAAAGAAACGCTATTTAGCTTCGCAGTTCACTCACGACTAGGGTCAAAGGGCACACGGCTGTGGTATTTGATGTACCGTTAATCAGGGGAAATCGCTCTCAGAACCCAAATGGACAATTCCAACTGTAGCGGTTAGTTTGTGTGATATGATTACAATGCTTTATCATTGTGTGATATGATTACAATGCTTTATCATTGTGTGATATGATTACAATGCTTTATCATTGTGTGATATGATTACAATGCTTTATCATTGTGTGATATGATTACTATGCTTTATATCATTGTGTAATATGATTACAATGCTTTATCATTGTGTGATATGATTACAATGCTTTTCATTGTGTGATATGGTTACAATGCTTTATATCATTGTGTGATATGATAACAATGCTTTATCATTGTGTGATATGATAACAATGCTTTATCATTGTGTGATACGATTACAATGCTTTATCATTGTGTGATATCATAACAATGCTTTATCATTGTGAAAGCCTATGGAATGTCACTCTGTGGGTTCGGGCATTAAATAGAATAGACCCAACGTTTCCCGGCGTGTCGTAAGAGGCGACTAACAGGGGTGATGTTAGCACGGCATCACTGGGCGAAAGTCTTCTACACAGAAGTCACCGGCCAGGGCGGAGGAACCTCACGTTACTACAGGTTCAACGACCATGTGCTCAGGGCCAAGGCGAGCCACACTGTATTCGTGGATTTCGGCTGTGGCCAACAGCCTGGAGAGGATTGGGCACCGCCAGGTTTTTTTTGCCCAAGACACACTACATGATGACACAACCCACTAATTCCATACCGGATCGGTCGTCGCCCGGGTCGTCACACGGCACAAGGACCGCGCCTTCCGTTGGCCACCAGGACGGAGGTGTTAAGTATGCTACTGATGGACAATTTAGCAAGATCCGCACGAGAAACAACATCGTCATAGGAACCTGGAATGTCAGGACCCTAACTGCGGAAGGAAAATTAGAAGAACTGGCCCACGAGTTGGACCACTATCGATGGAATGTTCTAGGTATCAGCGAACTGCGCTGGAAAGGCCTAGGTGAAACAACGACCGACAAAGGCCACAAGCTCTATTTCAGCGGTAGGGATGACAGGCACGAACACGGCGTTGGATTCTTGGTCCACAAGAACATTCTAGCCACTGTCATGGGTTGCCGCCCAGTCTCCAGTAGACTCATTACCATCCGCCTGAGAGCAGCCCCTTTCAACATCACCATCATCCAGGCCTACGCCCCAACATCAGACTATGACGACAGCGAAGTGGAGGATTTTTATGAAAATCTACAGGCGGTCCTTGACCAAGTGCCGAAGAAGGACATAGTCATAGTGCAAGGCGACTGGAATGCCAAGGTTGGCCAAGATGCGCACCACAACTGGGGAGACACATGTGGACCCCACTGCAACAACGAGACAAATGACAGGGGTCTGAGACTCTTGGAGTTTGCCAGATACAACAATCTGGTACTGGCAAACACGCTTGGTCTCCACAAAAACTCCCGACGATGGACATGGCACAGTCCTGGCGGGGAGCATCACAACCAAATAGACTACATCATGGTCAAGAAACGCTTCAGATCAAGCATCAACATTGGCAGGACACGTACTTTTCCAGGAGCAGACATCGGAAGTGACCACGATCTCGTGATGATGTCTTTCCGGCTCCACTTGAAGAGAGTAAATACAGCAAAGTGCACTAGACTGAAGTTCGACCTGGACAAACTGCAAGACCCGGAGGTGGCAGAACTATTTCAGGCCACAATTGGAGGGAAATTTGCACCACTGCTCATTTTGGGGGCTGGTGAAGTAGATGTCAACACCATGACCACCACCTTCAACTCAGCTGTGACAGATGTCGCCACTGAGATCCTTGGCAAGCACCGACCAAAGAAGAAGCTGTGGATCACACCTGAACTTTTGGATCTGTGTGATAAACGAAGAGAGATGAAAAAGAAAAAGAACACCTCACAGGGAGCTGATGTCTACCGAAAAATCAACAATGACATCCGAAAAGGCATGCTCACAGCAAAGGAGAACTGGATAGAAGATCAATGCCAGGAAATAGAGAACAGTCTGAACAAGAACAACAGCAAGAAGGCCTACCAGACTGTGAAGCGGCTGACAAGTGTCAAACAGCCCAAAGTCTCCACTATCCAAAGCAAGTCTGGCATATGCCTTACAGAAGAACAAGAAGTCTTGGACAGATGGACAGAGTACTGCTCTGACCTTTACAACCATACACCAAATGGAGACCCATCAGTTCTAGCATGTCCCGAGAACAGAGAAGAAGAAGAAATCCTCCCAATTCTCCGGGAAGAAGTTGAGGCAGCAGTGCAAGCGCTAAAGAAAGGGAAGTCAGCGGGAGTGGACAACATACCCGCGGAACTGCTACAAGCAGGAGGAGAAGCGATGATTGATGCCCTCACCATTATCTGTAACAAGATCTGGCAGAGTGGGGAGTGGCCTATACCATGGACCCAGTCGCTTGTCATCACTCTTCCCAAAAAAGGTAACCTTCAGGAGTGTGAAAATTACCGGACCATCAGCCTCATCAGCCATCCCAGCAAGGTCCTCCTGAAAATAATACTCAACAGGTTGAAACCCCAAGCTGAACAAATCATAGCTGAAGAACAAGCAGGATTCAGGGCAGGGCGAAGTACCACTGAGCAGATTTTCAACCTCAGAATAATCTGTGAGAAATACCTACAGCACCAACAACATCTATATCATGTGTTCATAGACTTCAAGAAGGCGTTTGACCGAGTCTGGCATGCAGCTCTATGGGCAACAATGAAAGTGTACAACATCAGCCCTAAAATTATTGAAGTCATCAAAAGCCTGTATGACAAGGCTACCAGTGCAGTCCTCCACAACAGAGCCATCGGGAATTGGTTCAGAACAACAATCGGTGTGCGTCAAGGATGCCTACTCTCTCCAACACTCTTCAACATCTTCCTAGAGCGCATCATGTCGGATGCTCTTGCAGACCATGAAGGCACAGTCAGCATAGGGGGTAGAGCAATCTCCAATCTTCGTTTTGCAGATGACATTGATGGATTGGCTGGAGAGGAACAAGAACTTGAACAGCTGGTACAGAGGCTTGACACCACCTCCAAAGCCTATGGAATGGAAATAAGTGCAGAGAAGACCAAAATGATGACCAACAACACCAATGGCATCAATACGGACATCAAAGTCCAAGGCCAATCCCTCGACACAGTGCATAGCTTCAAATATTTAGGAGCCATTGTATCAGACAATGGGTCCCGACAGGAAGTCCTCTCCAGGATCGCACAAACAACTGCTGCCCTGACAAGGTTGAAGCCCATTTGGAAAGACAGGACCATCAGTCTACATTCCAAAGTAAGACTGCTGCGCTCCCTTGTCATCTCCATCTTCCTATATGCTTGCGTAGCATGGACCCTCACAGCAGATCTCCAACGAAGAATACAAAGCATGGAGATGAGGTGCTACAGAAGACTTCTGGGCATTTCCTATACCCAACACATCACCAACGACGAAGTCCGACAGACCATCACACAAGCCATTGGACAACACGATGACCTGCTAACAGTGGTGAAGAAACGGAAACTTCGGTGGTATGGCCACGTCACCAGATCATCAGGCCTTGCAAAGACTATTCTGCAAGGCACAGTGCAAGGAGGTAGAAGAAGAGGGAGACCGAAAAAGAGGTGGGAGGACAACATTCGAGAATGGACTGGTTTGACACTGAGCGAAGCCATCAGGGCTGCTGAGGACAGAGAAAGATGGAGTATGCTGGTTAAACGATCATCTGTGGTGCCCCTACGACCTTCGGGTTACGGGACAGGATAGGATAGGATAGGATATGATAATAATGCTTTATCATTGTCTGATATGATTTCAATGCTTTTTCATTGTGTGATATGATTACAATGCTTTATATCATTGTGTAATATGATTACAATGCTTTATCATTGTGTGATATGATTACAATGCTTTTCATTGTGTGATATGGTTACAATGCTTTATATCATTGTGTGATATGATAACAATGCTTTATCATTGTGTGATATGATAACAATGCTTTATCATTGTGTGATACGATTACAATGCTTTATCATTGTGTGATATCATAACAATGCTTTATCATTGTGTGATATGATAATAATACTTTATTATTGTGTGATATGATTACAATGCTTTATCATTGTGTGATATAATAACAATGCTTTATCATTGTCTGATATGATTACAATGCTTTTTCATTGTGTGATATGATTACAATGCTTTATCATTGTGTGATATGATTACACTGCGTACATATGGGCATATGTGCTTATGGACTGCTCAGAAGCAAAAGGCCGTACGTCCGGTTCAAAACGTTGCTTACGAAGTGTTTTGTGTAATGGAGATTATTATTGAAGTTCCCTTGCTTACGTTTGTTGTTAAAGCCAATGAGAGATTGCAGGAGGACAGAACTAATGAGAGATTGCAGGAGGACAGAATTAAAATAATGAGAGACTGCAGAAGAACCGAAATCATGAGAGATTACAGAAGGACAGAAATAATGAGAGATTGCAGAAGGACAGCAACAGTGAGAGATTACAGAAGGACAGAAATAATGAGAGATTGCAGAAGGACAGCAACAGTGAGAGATTGCAGAAGATTGCAGAAGAACAGTTACAAAGAGAGATTGCAGAAGAGAGATTGCAGAAAGATAGTGTTACACGGCAATGGTGGATTCAGTCCCGATGCTTAAATCGTATCTGGAATTCATTATTCACGCAGCCCGTTCACTCCGTAACAATGTAGGAGTCGTCGTATAAAGTTTTCTCCGAAAAACATCCTCTCCTGCCCCCTTCACAACAAGAAATATGCTTAACGTGCAGAACAACGGTTACAAAATGTGATCAAAATGTGATCTTTAAGAAGGCTGTGACCAAACACAACATCCACCGTCATAATGGCCTTTTTTTATACTGGGGTAAAATGTTTCCATGGAAATAAATGTTCATTACAAATAAATTATTTTCAGTTAAGATTATACGTTGGCCAGCCGTTTTCTTCGTCCTACATTGAAAATGGGCTGTGCGGAGGGACATTTCAGGAAGGTGACTTTGTCCATGCATTGCCACGTCTGGCATCGGTGTCGTGTAAGGTTGTTTTGAACCGTCTTATTCCGTATTGGAGGCCTTGGTAGTAAACGTTGCTCCACGCTGGCCATTTGAATCTTTCTTTTCAAAGCAAAGACAATTTTGGGTTTATTTTCTAGGATCTCTTAGAAACCTTTGTGTTTAGTTGTCTGCTCTACTTGACAATGAAGTTGGGGCTGAATGCATAACGCTAACAAATCGTCTGTAAAACTGTACGTTTGTCTGTCTCTCTGTCTGTCTGTCTGTCTGTCTGTCTCTCTCTCTCTCTCTCTCTCTCTCTCTCTCCTCTCTCTCTCTCTCTCTCTCTCTCTCTCTCTCTCTCTCTCTCTCTCTCTCTCTCTCTCTCTCTCTTTTCCCTTGCTCGTTGTTTTTCTCTTTTGGCAGCAGACGTCCTGTCTTTTGTGCCCGTCAGCCTGAAGTTTAACGCCAAAATTACCTTCATTGTGAGACATTTTTACCTAACAACCTTTTTATTTGTCTTTCTTTTTTTCTTTCTTTCAATTTTTCTTTCTTTCTTTCTTTCTTCTTCTTCTTCTTCTTCTTCTTCTTCTTCTTCTTCTTCTTCTTCTTCTTCTTCTTCTTTCTTTGTTTGTTTCTTTCTTTTTTTATGTTTTTTTCTACTTTGCCTTTCTTTCCTTGTTGTTGTTGTTGTTGTTGTTGTTCTTCTTCTTCTTCTTCTTCTTCTTCTTCTTCTTCTTCTTCTTCTTCTTCTTCTTCTTCTTCTTCTTCTTCTTCTTTCTTTCTTTCTTTCTTATTCTTTCTTTCTTTTTCTTTCTTTCTTTTTTATGTTTTTCTACTGTGCCTTTTTTCTGTATTGACATATTTCTTTTGAAACGTACATGTCAGTACCGTCTATTTCTCCGTGTTTCTGTAATTTCTGTCTTTTTTTACTGCAGTTTTGTGTGGACACAATTGTACAGGTGGTTCAGCAGTAAGGCTGTTTTTCCTTTAGTCTTCTAGTTTATTTGTTCTCTCTTATTTTGTTTGTCCTTTCGTCTTTACTTCCTTCTGTACAATATGACAATTCTCCATTTGTTTTCGGTTAGCTCTTTAACAAAACATCTGCTCCTTCTGTTGGAACGTACATCTGTTATCTTTTAGTAACTCTGTTTCTCTCAATTTTTGTATTTGTAATGGGGTATACTTTGAAATATTGGGATTGAAGCAGGACGAGCCAGAGGTCGGTCTGTCGGTTGGAAGTCCTATCTCAACAACCAGTCAACGTCTTTGGACAAAACTTCATAAGACCATTACCTAGGTTAGGGCTTTCCTTTCCTGCCCTAAAGCTTGGCTCTATCGCAAAGGTCAAGGTCATTGGAGTCATTTTTTTTAAAAACCCGTTTTGTTCTTTATCTCAAATACGGTTAAATCGATTTTGTTGAATTTTGGTATAGTGGTACTTAGTCAATCCTTTAGTAGCAGCCCTGACAACTTAGTCCATCCTTCAGTAGCAGCCCTGACAACTTAGTCCATCCTTCAGTAGCCGCCCTGACAACTTAGTCCATCCTTCAGTAGCCGCCCTGACAACTTAGTCCATCCTTCAGTAGCAGCCCTGACAACTTAGTCCATCTTTCAGTGGCAGCCCTGACCACTTAGTCCATCCTTCAGTAGCTGCCCTGACAACTTAGTCCATCCTTTAGTAGCAGCCCTGACAACTTAATCCATCCTTCAGGAGCAGCCCTGACAACTTAGTCCATCCTTTAGTAGCAGCCCTGACAACTTAGTCCATCCTTCAGTAGCAGCCCTGACAACTTAGTCCATCCTTCAGTAGCAGCCCTGACAACTTAGTCCATCCTTCAGTAGCAGCCCTGACAACTTAGTCCATCCTTCAGTAGCAGCCCTGACAACTTAGTCCATCCTTCAGTAGCAGCCCTGACAACTTAGTCCATACTTCAGTAGCAGCAATGACAACTTAGTCCATCCTTCAGTAGCAGCCCTGACAACTTAGTCCATCCTTCAGTAGCAGCCCTGACAACTTAGTCCATCCTTCAGTAGCAGCCCTGACAACTTAGTCCATCCTTCAGTAGCAGCTCGGCTGTCCGTCGATCTGTCGATCCGTTGCTCCCAATTTTAGTTTGTTTTTTCCCAAACACACTGAAGTCAATTTTTTTGTCCCAATGTTCTAACCTCGTTTTACAAACCCCGTTTTTCGCTGTGTCCAAAAATTAGTGCAACCCATTTGTATAATTGTTGGCTTGCAAATCGTTCAGACATTGGCCCATCATTGTGATTTTATTGTCCTTTTGCTTGACTGGGCTAAAGCCGAGTCACAACACGACCTACAACGGGGGCCGGGTAGCTCAGTTGGTAAGAGCGTCTTGCTAGTAACCGAAAGGTCGCTGGTTCGAATCCCGGATTGGTCAACGTGTGATCATATTATTTTCCCCTTTACCAACATCTGGCCCGCTGGTGTCAGTATAAATCGATCCAGTAGTCACCTATATGCGAAAGTGTCGTGTGACTATAATCTACAAACAACAACAACCTACAACATGAACACTTGTGAAACTCCTTTAGTTTGACATAATGTGGTGTGTCTGCAAATACATGTCAACATGAACATTTGTGAAACTCTGTTTGACATAATGTGGTGTGTCTGCAAATACATTTCAACATGAACACTTGTGAAACTCCTTTTGTTTGGTACAATGTGTGTGGGTCTGCAAATACATTTTTAACATGAACACTTGTAAAACTCCTTTTGTTTGACATAATGTGTATGTAAAGAACTATTTCGTACTTTCAACTCTTTGCTTGGTAAACAGACTGACTCTCCCCTTCCCACCATTTATGATCCACACACTCTTCCTACTGTATTCTCTGATTATTTTTCAGACAAGATTTTGAATATCAGAAACAGTTTTCCTCCCTCTGATTCTGCTGCTCTGCCTGTCTCTTGTCATTTTTCTGGCACTTTCCTGGATTCTTTCTCTCCTGTTTCTGAACAGTTTGTCCTCAACATCCTTAGAAATTCCGCTCCCAAGTCATGTGAATTAGATCCTATACCTACAAGACTATTGTATGATAATCTTGACACACTTCTTCCTGTTATCACTCAAATCATCAATACCTCTCTCGCTTCCGGCTCTGTACCTGCAGATTTGAAAACGGCTGTTGTGAAACCTCTTCTAAAAAAAAGCTTCCTTAGATAAAAACGAGTTAAAGAACTTCAGACCTGTATCCAACCTTCCCTTTCTATCAAAAACTCTAGAGAAAGTTGTGCTCTATCAGCTACTGTCTCACCTTGACTCTAACAATTTACACAACCCTTTTCAGTCTGCGTATCGAGCGGGCCGAAGCACCGAAACTGTTCTGCTTCGTATTGTCAATGACATTCTCACTGCTCTGGATGAGGACAAACTCTCTATTCTACTTCTTCTTGACAACTCTGCTGCTTTCGATACTATCGATCATTCTATTCTCCTTTCTCGTCTTGAAACTGTTTTTGGTGTTCGTTCAGCAGCTCTTCGGTGGTTCACTTCCTATCTCCAAGACCGTACTCAGTATGTGTCTGCCAATAATTCCTCTTCAGTTCCTTCTCCGCTTCTCTATGGTGTGCCCCAGGGTTCCGTTTTAGGCCCTGTCTTGTTCATTATGTACACCACGCCCTTATCTACAATCATAAAACAGCATACTGCCAACCACCAATTATTTGCAGATGACACCCAACTACAGCAATCATGCAAGCCTGCAGACATTCACTCTGTTATACAAACACTTCAGAATTGCACCACTGACATAAAAACCTGGATGAATGCAAACATGCTTAAATTAAATGATGACAAGACTGAGGCCCTTCTCTTCACTCGCTCTTCCGTCACTGATCTTTCTCTGCCTACCTCTATCACTGTTGGTTCTTGTGATATTTCTTTTTCTGACTCCGCTAGAAACCTGGGGTTCATCATGGATTCTACTCTCTCTATGAGACAGCATATCACTAGAGTCTGTCGGGTCTGCTACTTTGAGTTGAATAGAATTAGTTCAATTAGGAAATTTCTATCAGAAGACGCCACAAAGACCTTGGTTACTTCCTGTATTCTATCTAGATTAGATTATTGCAATTCCCATCTCATTGGCTGTCCAGATTCTATCCTCTCTCTGCTTCAAAAAGTTCAGAACTCTGCTGCCCGTCTTATCTTTAAAGTAAATCATCGCCAACCCTCCACACCTCTCCTTGTTAAGCTACACTGGCTTCCTGTCGCGGAACGTGTTAAATATAAAACTGCCTGTATCTGCTACAATATTGTCATCGGTTCTGCTCCTTCTTATCTATCTGACCTTGTCTCCCTTTACACTCCATCTCGTTCCCTTCGCTCATCCACTGACTGTCGTCTTCTCCGTCAGGGCCGTTACAAAAGAAAATCGCATGGTTTCCGCTCTTTTGCTGTCCACGGCCCTCACCTATGGAATTCTCTCCCCTTTCATGTTAGACATTCTACCTCCTGTGAATCGTTCAAATCCAACCTTAAAACGTATCTTTTCTCAAAAGTCTTTCAGCAGTATCTGTAGTTGTAAAAGGGGTTTGGAGGGGTGGGGGGTTAAGTAGTAATTTAGTATGTTTTTGTCATATTGATTTACACAGCAGTAGTATGTACGCGTGAAAGAGTAACTTGTCTTATAATTATAGTATATGTATAGTGTGTATATGTGTTTGCGTAAGAAAGTGTGCGTGTATAGCGCTTAGATCCTTAGGGTAGGCGCTTTATAAATGCTAGTTATTATTATTATTATTATGTGTGGTTCATGCAAATACTTTTTTTTAACATGAACACACTTGTGAAACTCATTTTGTTTGACATAATGTGTGTGTGTCTGCAAATACATTTCAACATGAACACTTGTGAAACTCCTTTTGTTTGTGAGTGTCTGCAAATACCGGTCAATGACTTGCTGTGTTTTTATTAGTTTTATTTAAAATTGTTTGTTTGGACGCAGCAAGTAGTGGACCAACTTGGAAGCAGTGCCTGTACTGGCTGAAATGTTATCGCTTGACATTGAATGCTTCAATTGTTCTTCCCTGGACTATACCACGGATCTTCAATTGTTCTTCCCTTGACTGTACCACGGATCTTCAATTGTTCTTCCCTTGACTGTACCACGGAGCTTCAATTGTTCTTCCCTTGACTATACTACGGATCTTCAATTGTTTTTTCCGTTGACTATACCACGGATCTTGAATTGTTCTTATATCACGGAGCTTCAACTGTTCTGCCTTTGACTATACCACGAGGCTTCAACTGCCATTGACTATACCACGGATCTTCAACTGTTCTGTTATTGACTATACCACGGAGGTAACTGTTCTGCCACTGACTATACCACGGAGGCAACTGTATCTCGGATCTTATTAGGTTTTGTTTCGCAGCCCACGCCGTTAATCGGCTTCCAACCACTGCCATCATCGTCGTCATCGTCATCTTCATCTTGGGATGTTTTGCCAAGAAATGTCATGTTGTTATGCGTTGAAGGTTTGAACTGGAAATTATTAATGAATAATAATAAAGGTTAGCAGGTTAGCCTGCACAGTAACGTTAGAGGACACAAAACAGAACGAGATTTCGTCATCATCATCATCCTCGTCGTAGTCTCAACATCATTATCATCAACATGTTAAGGCCACCAGACTGATCTGAACACAAAGGTCGGCGGATGCAAAACACAAACCTTGTGGAAACAAAGGGTTGTATTTACATGCCGCAGCGACACAAGGGGTGAAAGTGATGGGATTTTGTCTGCCTTTGAATTATTTAACATCCTTTTTTGCACGGCACGTCGATGGTTTACTGTAGAGGCCGAACGTAGCGAGTAATTGACAATTTTCTTAAATGGAGCAGTACTTCCGTTTCTCAAGACGTTCCCGAAATACTTTTACAATGGGGAAAGAGGAGTGGGGGGGGGGGGGGAAGAACGACCTAAATGTCGGCCCGTCCGTCGGTTGGATATCTGTCGGTCCCTTGGAAGCCATTTCTCAAGAAGCACTGAACGGACTTTGAGCCAACTTCACATAGCACATTATCACTGAACGGACTTTGAGCCAACTTCACATAGCACATTATCACTGAACGGACTTTGAGCCAACTTCACATAGCACATTATCACTGAACGGACTTTGACCCAACTTCACATAGCACATTATCACTGAACGGACTTTGAGCCAACTTCACATAGCACATTATCACTGAACGGACTTTGACCCAACTTCACATAGCACATTATCACTGAACGGACTTTGAGCCAACTTCACATAGCACATTATCACTGAACGGACTTTGAGCCAACTTCACATAGCACATTATCACTGAACGGACTTTGAGCCAACTTCACATAGCACATTATCACTGAACGGACTTTGAGCCAACTTCACATAGCACATTATCACTGAACGGACTTTGAGCCAACTTCACATAGCACATTATCACTGAACGGACTTTGAGCCAACTTCACATAGCACATTATCACTGAACGGACTTTGACCCAACTTCACATAGCACATTATCACTGAACGGACTTTGACCCAACTTCACATAGCACATTATCACTGAACGGACTTTGACCCAACTTCACATAGCACATTATCACTGAACGGACTTTGAGCCAACTTCACATAGCACATTATCACTGAACGGACTTTGAGCCAACTTCACATAGCACATTATCACTGAACGGACTTTGACCCAACTTCACATAGCACATTATCACTGAACGGACTTTGAGCCAACTTCACATAGCACATTATCACTGAACGGACTTTGAGCCAACTTCACATAGCACATTATCACTGAACGGACTTTGACCCAACTTCACATAGCACATTATCACTGAACGGACTTTGAGCCAACTTCACATAGCACATTATCACTGAACGGACTTTGAGCCAACTTCACATAGCACATTATCACTGAACGGACTTTGAGCCAACTTCACATAGCACATTATCACTGAACGGACTTTGACCAACTTCACATAGCACATTATCACTGAACGGACTTTGACCCAACTTCACATAGCACATTATCACTGAACGGACTTTGACCCAACTTCACATAGCACATTATCACTGAACGGACTTTGAGCCAACTTCACATAGCACATTATCACTGAACGGACTTTGAGCCAACTTCACATAGCACATTATCACTGAACGGACTTTGAGCCAACTTCACATAGCACATTATCACTGAACGGACTTTGAGCCAACTTCACATAGCACATTATCACTGAACGGACTTTGAGCCAACTTCACATAGCACATTATCACTGAACGGACTTTGAGCCAACTTCACATAGCACATTATCACTGAACGGACTTTGAGCCAACTTCACATAGCACATTATCACTGAACGGACTTTGAGCCAACTTCACATAGCACATTATCACTGAACGGACTTTGACCCAACTTCACATAGCACATTATCACTGAACGGACTTTGACCCAACTTCACATAGCACATTATCACTGAACGGACTTTGACCCAACTTCACATAGCACATTATCACTGAACGGACTTTGAGCCAACTTCACATAGCACATTATCACTGAACGGGCTTTGACCCAACTTCACATAGCACATTATCACTGAACGGGCTTTGACCCAACTTCACATAGCACATTATCACTGAACGGACTTTGACCCAACTTCACATAGCACATTATCACTGAACGGACTTTGACCCAACTTCACATAGCACATTATCACTGAACGGACTTTGACCCCACTTCACATAGCACATTATCACTGAACGGACTTTGACCCCACTTCACATAGCACATTATCACTGAACGGACTTTGACCCCACTTCACATAGCACATTATCACTGAACGGACTTTGACCCCACTTCACATAGCACATTATCACTGAACGGACTTTGACCCCACTTCACATAGCACATTATCACTGAACGGACTTTGACCCCACTTCACATAGCACATTATCACTGAACGGACTTTGACCCAACTTCACATAGCACATTATCATTGAACGGACTTTGACCCAACTTCACATAGCACATTATCACTGAACGGACTTTGACCCAACTTCACATAGCACATTATCACTGAACGGACTTTGACCCAACTTCACATAGCACATTATCACTGAACGGACTTTGACCCAACTTCACATAGCACATTATCACTGAACGGACTTTGACCCAACTTCACATAGCACATTATCATTGAACGGACTTTGACCCAACTTCACATAGCACATTATCACTGAACGGACTTTGACCCAACTTCACATAGCACATTATCACTGAACGGACTTTGACCCAACTTCACATAGCACATTATCACTGAACGGACTTTGACCCAACTTCACATAGCACATTATCACTGAACGGACTTTGACCCAACTTCACATAGCACATTATCACTGAACGGACTTTGACCCAACTTCACATAGCACATTATCACTGAACGGACTTTGACCCAACTTCACATAGCACATTATCACTGAACGGACTTTGACCCAACTTCACATAGCACATTATCACTGAACGGACTTTGACCCAACTTCACATAGCACATTATCACTGAACGGACTTTGACCCAACTTCACATAGCACATTATCACTGAACGGACTTTGACCCAACTTCACATAGCACATTATCACTGAACGGACTTTGACCCAACTTCACATAGCACATTATCACTGAACGGACTTTAACCCAACTTCACATAGCACACTATCACTGAACGGACTTTGACCCAACTTCACATAGCACATTATCACTGAACGGACTTTGACCCAACTTCACATAGCACATTATCACTGAACGGACTTTGACCCAACTTCACATAGCACACTATCACTGAACGGACTTTGACCCAACTTCACATAGCACATTATCACTGAACGGACTTTGACCCAACTTCAAATAGCTTATTATCACTGAACGGACTTTGACCCAACTTCAAATAGCACATTATCACTGAACGGACTTTGACCAAACTTCAAATAGCACAATATCACTGAACGGACTTTGACCCAACTTCACATAGCACAATATCGGGCTTAGCGGCCTGCACCTACTCCCCTACTCACCATCCTCCTCCCCCGTGCCATTATGTTTGCTCTACCGGAAAGGTCAAGGTCATTGGAGTAATTTTGTTGCTAAACATATTTTGCTAATTTAAAAAAAGAAACGACTGAACCGATTTTGTTAAGTTTAAAAACACACGTTTTGCATTATGTGAGGAATAACGGCACCAAGTTGTGTTTTCTTTCCTTGCGGATACTTGCAGCAACTACTACTAAGCAGTTTATTATCATTGGTATTTGTACTTTCTCAAAGGTCAAGGTCATTGTGCATCAACATTAAAATACCCAAACAAAACAACGATGTGCGCTGTATCTATAAATTGACTCACACTATTTCTTATTGCTAACTTTTTGAATTCGTAAAGAGAGACAATGTGTCTTTTTAATACATAACCCGGTTATTAACCTACTGCGATTACAATTGCTTCCCTTGACTGTGATAATTACTTCCCATGATAAAAACTGCTGGTCTGTGCTGTGACTACAGGTAGTGGTAGAATTGTTATTGTGTACCATGTGATATAAATAAGGCTTAATGTTATAACTTACAATCTCCGTATACAAACATAAACCGTCCTTTTTATCTAGCCTCTGTCTGCTCTGTGTAGTTTAATACTATTGTATATTTATATTCATACTCTAATTTTCTGTACACGATATGAATTATTCTATCAGTCAAATTAAATTATCTATGCATTTGTTAAGGGAGGAGGGAAGGGGGGGTTAATAGTGTGTGTTTTGTGTGTGTGGGTGTGTGTGTGTGGGTGTGTGTGCGTGTGTGAAGAGCAAAGTTGAAAGTAAGCATGCATAACTGTTGGAAAAATGTATTTATTGTGCTGGTTATATGATGATTTTATGTATTATTTCCGTTTGTTTAAAAACTGTTTTATTTTTGTTGTGTTGTTATTTGCTGGGATGCAATGTGCTGTATGACTGTTGCATTGTGGGTAATAGGTTTTGTTGACTTGATAGGGCCCACTGCCGTAGTAATGGTTTAACCATCATACTCCATCTTTTTCTGTCCTCAGCAACCCTGATGGTTTCGCTCAGACTCAAGCCAGTCCATTCTCGAATGTTGTCCTGCCACCTATTTTTCTGTCTCCCTCTTTCTTCTACCTACCCCTTGGGGTCATGAGCAATCTTGCCACTGTAGATTGTTCTAACCTATAAAGGGAAAAGTGAAAGCCCCAGTTGAAAACCTGTCTTGCCTTTGTAGGCATGACAGATTCACTGCGGCAACAGTACCCCCGTTGGAGTGCCGGGGGGTTCAGTATAAATAGTATCCCCACTTTATGGAAATTTAGTGCTTTAAATTCCCACTGTTGCTATCTTCCTCATTTACTCTTTCCCATTCCTGCTCTGTCCTATCACTCTGCTATACTATCTTCTTCTTCGCTAGATCAATGACCTACCTTTTTTCTTGAAAAATCTTCCTGGACAAGACTCCTTGTTTGTGTATGAGGTCTGTTGGATCAGCTTGGGAGTGTTGGACGCTTTCTGCTGGGTGGTCACTAGGGCTTCCTATGATGTTAGTATTTAGCACTATAGGCATTTTATATGTATGTGTTTTGTTGATGATTTGTAATGATAATTGTATTCTATTTTGTTTTTGTAACCGGGGGTTCGGGTAGTTGAGGTAAACCCTCAGCCGTCCCCCGCGTGGGATGTCTTTATTGTAAAGTGACTGGCCGGTGGAGGGCATTCAATTTTCCCACTAGGGTTGTTTCAGCAGATCTTTTATGCGGATCGGGGGTTGTCCGGTCCTGATTTGGCTCGGAAGAGTCCGCTGGACCTAAAGCAACAATAAATCAATCAATCAATTCTTCTACCTCCTTGCACTGTGCTTTGCAGGATGGTCTTTGCAAGGCCTTGTGTAACACGACTGTCCATTTCCGCTCTCTGGTCCTGATTTGGCTCGGAAGAGTCCGCTGGACCTAAAGCAATAACCATGTAATGTAATGTAATTTCCTCTCTCGTCTTCTCTATTTTCCGCTTCACTCCTTTGTGTTTAAGAGAGAGAGAGAGAGAGAGAGAGAGAGAGAGAGAGAGAGAGAGAGAGAGAGAGAGAGAGAGAGAAAAGTGTGGTGGTTAGTGCTAATTTAGAATTTGCACTCTAATTTGGTAGTCTTCTTTTGATGTTGGCTATAATGTGTTTTTCAAGTGGAGGCTGTTTCCGTGTTGGTTTGTTGAAAGACATGATCGCTTTAAATGTAATGACCTATTAACACCCCACAGTTGTTTAAAAAAATTTTTATCGCTGCTTGCGCCATTATTGTCTATCATGTTCGGGGGCGCTGTGGCTGCGTTGAGACACGAGGGCTTATTAAGCCATACTATTAAATTCACATTTTGAAGGTTGACGGTAAGGAGTGGCGAAAAATACAGAAATAACGAGACTGTGATGGCCCCAGCATGCACTAACAACCAGACTGTGATGTCCCCAACAAGCACTAACAACCAGACTGTGATGGCCCCAGCAAGTACTAACAACCAGACTGATGGCCCCAGCAAGTACTAACAACCAGACTGT
>CM072514.1:90137163-90308014 GCA_036898135.1 Oncomelania hupensis | reverse complement strand
TACATGATGTTTGTAGTTTGTAGTAACCTACATGAGGTTTATTATAGTGTTCTTATACAGCGCGAGGTTTATTATAGTGTTCTTTCTTATACAGCGCGATATTCCAACATGTGGAATGTAGGTTGAGCTACACGGGATTTATTATATAGTGTTCTTATACAGCACGAGGTTTATTATAGTGTTCTTATACAGCGCGAGGTTTATAATAGTGTTCTTATACAGTGCGAGGTTTATTATAGTGTTCTTATACAGTGCGAGGTTTATTATAGTGTTCTTATACAGCGCGAGGTTTATAATAGTGTTCTTATACAGTGCGAGGTTTATTATAGTGTTCTTATACAGTGCGAGGTTTATTATAATGTTCTTATACAGTGCGAGGTTTATTATAGTGTTCTTATACAGCACGAGGTTTATTATAGTGTTCTTATACAGCGCGAGGTTTATTATAGTGTTCTTATACAGCGCTGGGTTTATTATAGTGTTCTTATACAGTGCGAGGTTTATTATAGTGTTCTTATACAGCGCTAGTTTTATTATAGTGTTCTTATACAGCGCTGGGTTTATTATAGTGTTCTTATACAGCGCTAGTTTTATTATAGTGTTCTTATACAGCGCTGGGTTTATTATAGTGTTCTTATACAGCGCTAGTTTTATTATAGTGTTCTTATACAGCGCGATATTCCAACATGTGGAATGTAGATTGAGCTACATGAGGTTTATTATAGTGTTCTTATACAGCGCTGGGTTTATTATAGTGTTCTTATACAGTGCGAGGTTTATTATAGTGTTCTTATACAGCGCTAGTTTTATTATAGTGTTCTTATACAGCGCGAGGTTTATTATAGTGTTCTTATACAGCGCGATATTCCAATATGTGGAATGTAGATTGAGCTACATGAGGTTTATTATAGTGTTCTTATACAGCGCGAGGTTTAATATAGTGTTCTTATACAGCGCGAGGTTTATAATAGTGTTCTTATACAGCACGAGGTTTATTATAGTGTTCTTATACAGCGCTAGGTTTATTATAGTGTTCTTATACAGCACGAGGTTTTTTTATAGTGTTCTTATACAGCGCGAGGTTTATTATAGTGTTCTTATACAGCGCTAGGTTTATTATAGTGTTCTTATACAGCGCTGGGTTTATTATAGTGTTCTTATACAGCGCGAGGTTTATAATAGTGTTCAAATACAGCGCTAGGTTTATTATAGTGTTCTTATACAGCGCTAGGTTTATTATAGTGTTCTTATACAGCGCGAGGTTTATAATAGTGTTCTTATACAGCGCTAGGTTTATTATAGTGTTCTTATAAAGCACGATATTCCAACATGTGGAATGTAGGTTGAGCTACACGGGGTGTATTATTGTGTTGTTATTCCGTGCAAGGTTTATTATAGTGTCCTTATACAGCACGAGGTTTATTATAGTGTTCTTATACAGCGCGAGGTTTATTATAGTGTTCTTATACAGCACGAGGTTTATTATAGTGTTCTTATACAGCGCGAGGTTTTTTATAGTGTTCTTATACAGCGCGATATTCCAGCATGTGGAATGTAGTTTGAGCTACACGAGGTTTATTATAGTGTTCTTATACATAGCGATATTCTAACATGTGGAATGTAGGTTTAGCTATACGAGGTGTATTATAGTGTTGTTATACAGCGCGATATTCCAGCATGTGGAATGTAATTTGAGCTACATGATGTTTGTAGTTTGTAGTAACCTACATGAGGTTTATTATAGTGTTCTTATACAGCGCGAGGTTTATTATAGTGTTCTTATACAGCGCGATATTCCAACATGTGGAATGTAGGTTGAGCTACACTGGGTTTATTATAATGTTCTTATACATCGCGATATTCCAACATGTGGAATGTAGGTTGAGCTACACGAGGTGTATTATAGTGTTGTTATACAGCGTGATATTCCAGCATGTGGAATGTAGTTTGAGCTACATGAGGTTTGTAGTTTGTAGTAACCTACATGAGGTTTATTATAGTGTTCTTATACAGCGCGAGGTTTATTATAGTGTTCTTATACAGCGCGATATTCCAACATGTGGAATGTAGGTTGAGCTATATGAGGTTTATTATAGTGTTATACAGCGCGAGGTTTATTATAGTGTTCTTATACAGTGCGATATTCCAGCATGTGGAATGTAGGTTGAGCTACACGAGGTGTATTATAGTGTTGTTATACAGCGCGATATTCCAACATGTGGAATGTAGGTTGAGCTACACGAGGTATATTATAGTGTTGTTATACAGCGCGAGGTTTATTATAGTGTTCTTATACAGTGCGATATTCCAGCATGTGGAATGTAGGTTGAGCTACACGAGGTTTATTATAGTGTTCTTATACAGTGCGATTTTCCAGCATGTGGAATGTAGGTTGAGCTACACGAGGTTTATTATAGTGTTGTTATACAGCGCGATATTCCAACATGTGGAATGTAGGTTGAGCTACACGAGGTGTATTATAGTGTTGTTATACAGCGCGATATTCCAGCATGTGGAATGTAGGTTGAGCTACACGAGGTGTATTATTGTGTTGTTATACAGCGCGATATTCCAGCATGTGGAATGTAGGTTGAGCTACACGAGGTGTATTATAGTGTTGTTATACAGCGCGATATTCCAGCATGTGGAATGTAGGTTGAGCTACACGAGGTGTATTATAGTGTTGTTATACAGCGTGATATTCCAGCATGTGGAATGTAGGTTGAGCTACACGAGGTGTATTATAGTGTTGTGATACAGCGCGATATTCCAGCATGTGGAATGTAGGTTGATCTACACGAGGTGTATTATAGTGTTGTTATACAGCGCGATATTCCAGCATGTGGAATGTAGGTTGAGCTACACGAGGTGTATTATAGTGTTGTTATACAGCGCGATATTCCAGCATGTGGAATGTAGGTTGAGCTACATGAGGTGTATTATAGTGTTCTTATACAGCGCGATATTCCAACATGTGGAATGTAGGTTGAGCTACACGAGGTGTATTATAGTGTTGTTATACAGCGCGATATTCCAGCATGTGGAATGTAGGTTGAGCTACACGAGGTGTATTATAGTGTTGTTATACAGCGCGATATTCCAGCATGTGGAATGTAGGTTGAGCTACACGAGGTGTATTATATTGTTGTTATACAGCGCGATATTCCAGCATGTGGAATGTAGGTTGAGCTACACGAGGTGTATTATAGTGTTGTTATACAGCGCGATATTCCAGCATGTGGAATGTAGGTTGAGCTACACGAGGTGTGTTATAGTGTTGTTATACAGCGCGATATTCCAGCATGTGGAATGTAGGTTGAGCTACACGAGGTGTATTATAGTGTTGTTATACAGCGCGATATTCCAACATGTGGAATGTAGGTTGAGCTACACGAGGTGTATTATAGTGTTGTTATACAGCGCGATATTCCAACATGTGGAATGTAGGTTGAGCTACACGAGGTGTATTATAGTGTTGTTATACAGCGCGATATTCCAGCATGTGGAATGTAGGTTGAGCTACACGAGGTGTATTATAGTGTTGTTATACAGCGCGATATTCCAGCATGTGGAATGTAGGTTGAGCTACACGAGGTGTATTATAGTGTTGTAATACAGCGCGATATTCCAGCATGTGGAATGTAGGTTGAGCTACACGAGGTGTATTATAGTGTTGTAATACAGCGCGATATTCCAACATGTGGAATGTAGGTTGAGCTACACGAGGTAAATTATAGTGTTGTTATACAGCGCGATATTCCAGCATGTGGAATGTAGGTTGAGCTACACGAGGTGTATTATAGTGTTGTTATACAGCGCGATATTCCAGCATGTGGAATGTAGGTTGAGCTACACGAGGTGTATTATAGTGTTGTTATACAGCGCGATATTCCAGCATGTGGAATGTAGGTTGAGCTACACGAGGTGTATTATAGTGTTGTTATACAGCGCGATATTCCAGCATGTGGAATGTAGGTTGAGCTACACGAGGTGTATTATAGTGTTGTTATACAGCGCGATATTCCAGCATGTGGAATGTAGGTTGAGCTACACGAGGTGTATTATAGTGTTGTTATACAGCGCGATATTCCAGCGGAAGAGCTGCTGATGGCACTTGTTGATACAGAGACTCCAGCCGCACGAGGCCCCCGCTTGCTGTTTTACTGGTCTGACTACCCCAAACCACTGGCTTTCCAGGCGGAGTAAATGCATTAATGAGTTGGAGTGGTCTCCTCCTCCTCCTCCATATATTGTCGGTGTGCGTGCGCTAAAGTGTGGATGGGGAGTGTAGTTTTGAGCTAAGCGCTGCTGGAGAAGGGATAGGGCTATTATTGAATTGGAGAGGTCTCGAGGGTCTGGGATCTCATCGCAAAACCTTGCCATGTCTGGTCTCAAAATTCACACTTTCTGTATCCTGTCTCCGAACAAAGACGATGACAACGCATATGGGAAGGAGAGAGAGAGAGAGGAGAGAGAGAGAGTGTGAGAGAGAGTGTGTGAGAGAGAGAAAGTGTGAGAGAGAGTGTGTGTGTGAGAGAGAAAGTGTGAGAGAGAGAGAGTGAGAGAGAGAGAGAGAGAGCGAGAGAGAGAGAGAGGAAACGAGGAAAAGAAGAAGCAGCCAGAGAAATGGGATAAATAAATAAAAAAAATGCGAGAATAAAAGTCAGATGAAGGAGCATGGTGTACAACAGAAGGAGGGTCAAACAGTGTCACTCCTATCTTATCCTATCCTATCCTATTCTATCTCGTAACTCAAAGGTCGTTGGGGCACCATGGATGATCGTTTAACCAGCGTACTCCATCTTTCTCTGTTCTCAGTAACCCTCATGGCTTCGTTCAGTGTCAAACTTGTCCATTCTCGAATGTTGTCTGTCCTCCCACCTCTTTTTATGTCTTCCTCTTCTTCTGCCTCCTTGCACCGTGCCTTGCAGGGTGGTTTTTGCAAGGCCTGATGCTCTTATGACATGGCCATACGATCGGAGATTCCATTTCTTCACCACTTTTAGCATGCCATCGCTCATGTAGAACAATTACAACTATTGCACTCTCTCTCTCTCTCTCTCTCTCTCTCTCTCTCTCTCTCACACACACACACACACAAGCGCGCGCGCATCTCCTAAAATACACCTCCTCGCTCCCTCCCAGAAAGATGATGAAAGAGAGCAAGTGGATGGTACCCAATTTAATACAGCTGCATGAAGTTGTTCAAAACTTGAGCAAAGACTTTAATAAGTAGGGCGTGTTGAAACTGCGCAGTTCTGACGAGAAAAAGGGTTTGATGTTCACGCTCAGTCCCTGACCCTGGCAACTGTCAGCTGAGAGGGCGAAGGGTGGACTATGGAGTGTTTGAAGAGGTGTATGGAGTGGGCTGGGACTTCGCCAGTTGTGGCACTTGCCTGCTAAGGACGGTGGGGTCGTCATGTACTCAACTGTCGAGGCAGATCAGGAACTTTGTAGACCACTCGTAGTGCTCTGTCGGGGTACATCAGGAACTTTGTCACCTACTTCTAATGCTTTGTCGCTGTGTTTGAGGAACTAAAGAAACAGCTTCTAGTGTAAATAGAAGGCTTTGTGATCCACTTCTGATGCTCTGTGGGAACATATTGAAACTGGAGACTAGTGCTTGTGTGACAATCAATATACAAGACATCTTTCTCCATGTCCACTCTTCATCTTATCTTCCACATCTACCGTACTCTCACAGTCTAACAGTTAATAGTAGCATTTCTGAGGTCTGTGATGTGCTTGGTATAGGAAATGCCAAAAAGTCTTCTGTAGCACGTAATCTCCATGCTTTGTATTCGTCGTTGTAGTATAGGAAGATGGCGGTGACAAGGGAGCGCAGCAGCCTTACCTTGGAATGTAGACTGATGGTCCTGTCTTTTCAAAGGGGCTTCATCCTTGTCAGGGCAGCAGTTGTGTGTGCGATCCTGGAGAGGACTTCCTGTCGGCATCCATTGTCTGATACAATGGCTTCTAAATATTTGAAGCTATGCACCGTGTTGAGGGATTGGCCCGGGACTTTGATGTCCATGTTGATGCCATTGGTGTTGTTGGTCATCATTTTGATGTTCTCTGCACTTATTTCCATTCCATAGGCTCTGGAGGTGGTGTCAAGCATCTGTACCAGCTATTAAAGTTTGTGTTCCTCTCCAGCCAGTCCATCAATCCGCAAAACGGATCTGCAAGGGCATCTAACACGATGCGCTCCAGGAAGATGTCGTTCTGAACTAGTTCACGATGGCGCTGTTGTGGAGGACTGCACTGATAGCCTTGTCATAGAGGCTTTGATGACTTCAATAAAGTTAGGGCTGATATTGTACACTCTCATGGTTGCCCACAAGCTGTATGCCAGACTCGGTCAAACGCTTTCTTGAAGTCTACACAAGAGGGATTTCTCGCAGATTATTCTTAGGTTTAAAATCTGTTCAGTGGTACTTCGCCCTGCCCTGAATCTGGCTTGTTCTTCAACTATGATTTGTTCAGCTTGGGATTTCAACCTGTTGTTACACTCGTTGTTGGTTTTTATCAGTAGTTGATTCAGCCCCGATGCTTACATCCTGATAAGTGTAACTCGGATTCGTTTATCCACGCAACCTGTTCACTCGGCAACAAGGCAGCAGTCGTCTTATGAAGTTTTCCAACTTTATTCAGCGTACATCAACTACATCACAAGTATATCAACTAACAAGTTAGTATCTCGTATTGCCCCCAGTCGACGTGCGGTGGTCCCGTTGCCCTTGGTTTTATCCACAAGCTATCCCAAACCTAAAAATAGAATAGAGAATTCTGGGAAATCTGTTCAAGGGAAGTAACTGATAACTAGCTACGGTTGAAGTCATGGTCGCCATTTTTCGCGAAGATGTGCTGGCTGAAATTAAACGAAAGTTGGGAGAGGAACTGCATAGTTTTGGTAGTGAACAAAGGCTTTGCTCAATTATCGAAGGAGAACACGATGGATTTATAGAAACATGCACACATATATGTGAGCTCAGTGCAGGCGATCGTGAGTCGCTTCGATGTGATGGTTCATTTATCGCTTGCATCACTCTCTATAATGCACATGCAAGTTCTGTCAAAGATATGATGATTTGAGCATATGCTCGATTCCGTACCGATTGGAAGGTGGGGTGGAAAAATTCAATCATGGTGATGATCAATCCTATTTTGCAATGGTGGTTAGGCCTACTTTATTGACTGTATGGTCACGGGTACTTACCTCTTGTATTTTGTGTGCTTTTTGTTCTGTCGGCCTTGAGTGTTTGCGTCGCCTTGGCTCGTTGTACTTTGTTGTGGTCTCGCTCTCTTTTGATTTGTGAAAGCAAATTCAAATTACATTGTTTTTTAGCAGCATGCGAGGTCAAATTAGACGAATTCAGATCTAACCAATCTTCTTGTGACGCCATTTTGCGTGTGTCTCGTATGCCATGCACTAATCGCGAAGAGTCCTGCCGACGTCATTTCAGAAAATGATTTCCCTACCCATAACTCCCCTGGGTTTTGAAGTTTCTAAAAAAATTATTTTAGGCCGACGACGCTATGGAGCGCAAAGCATGTAAAGGGAAGCAACCGGTTGTACGCGCACGTCGACAGAGACATAGAAGGGAGATGCTAACTTGTTAGTTGATATACTTGTGACTACATACAATCGCTTTTTCACTTTCTCCACTTTTTCAACTCAGTGCATCAATTAGATAGTTTTTCTCTATACTCGAGAGAACGTTCGAATGTTCCAGCGTGACGCAATTACAACCAATCAAAATATACTTCGTCATCACTGTCTTACGTCATACAACTATCTTCATCATAAAAGAATCTTTCAACTTCTATTGGATCTATCTAGATGCTTCGATCGATAGTAAACAAGCAACCCTAGAGACTTCTCCAATAATATCGACCAACGAAAATTATCAATATTATACCAAGCTTCTTCTAACAACAACGCAAAATCAAATCAAAGGTAAATACATTCTGTTATTGAATGCTTTGCAAAACAAAACGATCGGATCTATCGTGCGCGTCTCACACGTACTATCGTGCGCGTCTCACACGTACTATCGTGCGCGTCGCAAACGTAACACCTGTTGAGTATTATTGTCAGGAGGACCTTGCTGGGATGGCTGATGAAGCTGATGTTGCGGTAATTTTAACACTCCTGAAGGTTACCCTTTTTGGGAAAAGTGATGACAAGCGACTGGGTCCATGGTGTAGGCCACTCCCAACTCTGCCAGATCTTGTTACAGATAATGGTGAGGGCGTCAATCATCGCTTCTTCTCCCACATGAAGCAGTTCCGCGGGTATGTTGTGCACTCCCTCTGACCCCTCCTTCTTCAGTGATTGCACTGCTACCTCAACTTCATCTCGGAGAATTGAAAGGATTTCTTCATCTTCTCTGTTCTCGGGGCATGCTAGAACTGATGGGTCTCCGTTCAGTATGTGGTTTTTAAATTTCAGAGTAGTACTCTGTCCATCGATTCAAGACTTCTTGTTCTTCTGTAAGGCGTATGCCAAACTTGCTTTGGATCGTTTAGACTTTGGCTGTTTAAAACTTGTCAGCCACTTCACAGTCTGGTAGGCCTTCTTGTTGGTGTTCTTGTTCAGACTGTTCTCTATTTCCTGACATTGATATTCTATCCAGTTCTCCTTTGCTGTGAGCATGCCTTTTCGGATGTCATTGTTGATTTTTCGGCAGGCATCAGCTCCCTGTGAGGTATTCTTTTTCTTTTTCATCTCTCTTCGTTTATCACACAGATCCAAAAGTTCAGGCGTGATCAACGGTTTATTTTTGGGCGGTGCTTGCCAAGGATCTCAGTGGCGACATCTGTCACACTTGAGTTGAAGGTGGTGGTCATGGTGTTGACATTTACTTCACCAGCTCCCAAAATGATCAGTGGTGCAAACTTCCCTCCAATTGTGGCTTCGAATATTTCTGCCACCTCCGGGTCTTGCAATTTGTCCGGGTCGAACTTCAGTCTGGTGCACTTCGCTGTGTTACTCTCTTCAAGTGGAGCTGGAAGGATATCATCACGAGATCGTCGTCACTTACGATGTCCGCTCCTGGAAAAATGCATGTCCCTGCCAATGTTGGTGCTTGATCCGATGCATGTCTTGGCCATGATGTAGTCAATCTTGTTGTACTGCTTCCCGATGGGACTGTGACATGTGCATCGTTTGGATTTTTTGTTGAGACCAAGTGTGTTTGCCAGTATCAGATAGGTGTAAGAGTCTCAGAACCCTGTAATTTGTCTCGTTGTTGAATTATGGTCCACATGTGTTTCCCCAGCTGTGGTACGCATCTTGGCCAACCTTGACATTCCAGTCGCCTTGCACTATGACTGTGTCCTTCTTCGGCACTGGGTCAAGGACATCCTGTAGATGTTCATAGAAATCCTCAACTTCGCTGTCGTCATAGTCTGATGTTGGGGCATAGACCTGTATGATGGTGATGTTGAAAGGGGCTGCTCTCCGACGGATAGTAATGTGTCTACTGAAGACTGAGCGGCAACCCATGACAGTGGCTAGAATGTCTTTGTGGACCTCTTAAGAATCCAACGCCGTGTGCAGGAGTTTGGTAGACCTGCTTTTTAATAGCAAACATAATTATATCATGAATCCGTCTTTCGTCCATGTTTCATGTACAAACAGATAAAGAGTGAATAGACGAAGAAGATTGAAAGGAATTTTTGTAATGTATTTTGTGTGCAAGTCGGTTTGAAAAAGGTATACTGTATTATGTTCACGGGGTTAATAACACGTATTCCGGAATTATATTGGGACAAACAATTCACACCCAATCTGTCCCTAATAGAATTGTGCAAAATGCGTCATGATTACGTCACTATCAGAAAGCGTCATGTGCATTTACGGCATTATGGTCTGACGTAAGAATTCTTTACGTCCCAGCTAAATGTAATCGTCAAGACGTACGATGTACTAAAGACGAGATACTCCAGTTTCATTAACTTTCCATAAAAGAAGCTGACTGGTCTTGCGCGGACATGTTTTCTGCTTTTTAGCTCAAAACGATTAGTTTGCGTGTTTCCCATGCGTTTGGAATGTTATTGACGTGGTTCTACAACAGGTATCAGTGCTGGTAATTATGTGGCGTGCACTACAATCCCCTCTGCCTACTCCATCACCACAGCAGTCGACATTCCCTTCCTCCGTTAAATACAACACATTTAATGCTTTATTATTCTCCTCTTACCTTTTCATTTCTTTTGGCACTTTTACTTTTCTTCTACCCCGTTGGCCTCTTCTTCTTTTTCTTTTTTTTTTTCTTCTTCTTCTTCTTCTTCTTCTTCTTCTTCTTCTTCTTCTTCTTCTTCTTCTTCTTCTTCTTCTTCTTCTTCTTCTTCTTCTTCTTCTTCTTCTTCTTCTTCCCGTTCGTCTTCTTGTTCTTCTCTTCCATCGCTTGTGATGACCCAAACTTTCAAACTTTTCAACAGTTCTAAACGTCACTATAGATACAATTCACAAACAAGCTTCTTAACCCGCTGTTTTCAGCCAACTTTTTTTTAGTCCGTTTGGGAGATGAATGTCCGTTATTTGAACCGTTATGGATGAAAGGAGGCAGCGCTGACAAGCAAGCTTAGTGTAGCTGCTTGCGCAATAAGCCAGAAAACCAACACAGAAAAACGTTACCTAACCTCACAATACAATGACTATAAAACACAAACTGCTAAATTCTATGAGCGTGTGTTTGCGTCTTGTTTTGTTGATTCCATAATTAGTCTGTGATTATTACATTACGTAGAACAACAGCAAGAGACAGAACGAAGTTCGTAGCAAAAATAATTTCTGAGGCGAAGCAGTTGTGTGTGAGTGTGAGAGAGAGAGAGAGAGAGAGAGAGTGAGAGAGAGAGAGAGAGAGAGAGAGAGTGTGTGTGTGTGGGTGGGTGTGTGTGTGACTGCAGCTCATCGGACTGTCATGACATCAGAGTAAAAGCCTCGCTCCATTCCTATCCACCAATCAACCACGGTCATGATCGGTTCTTGAAGGAGTGAAAAGGGATTGCGTACTCGACGACCTGTGCTGAGTTCATTACAACATTGTTGAAGTTAACGGTTTGAGTTGTACTAAAGTTATCGAAATGTGTGCGTGTGTGTGTGTGAGGGGTGAATGGGGGGGGGGGGGTTATATATATATATATATAAATCTTACTGGTAATAGTTGGTGGAATAACGAAGCTTAATGTCCTATTGCGTTAGCGTTATGGACGAATCACCACGTCGCCACCTTGACAACAATGATCTCACCATCATATCAAAAAGAATAGTGTAATAGTTTTCCTCTTTTAGTTATATAGTTAAAGTTGTTCTGTATTCAGTCATATTGTCTAAATTTTGCGCAATAATAATAATAATAATAATAATAATAATAATAATAATAATAATAATAATAATAATAATAATATAATTGCTAATTTTTTTTAGGAGGGGGGGGGGAGGTATGAGAGAGGGAGAGAGACAGGGAGAGAGAATCGCATGTTTTGTCAACCGAGGGCAGTTTAACTCCTTGCTATACAAACCATCCAAATTGTACCGAAGACACGCAAAACAACAACAAAAACAGCAACAACAATAAGTAAGCAGATCGCTAAACAATTGAAGAAGCTTCTTTTAGGTCCGTCACTAACGCAAACACTTAGACCTGTCTTTTTCTACTTCTTGGCCTGTCCAGGCTCTAAAACTCCCTGCTCTAGTTTTCTACGGAATAAAAGGTACCCTGTCAAAATGTACTGTGACAATGGCTACGCCCACTTTAAAGAAGTCCTCTCGTTGTACTGGGCTGGGCGTACAGCCTTTTGACAACCGTCCGGCCTGCTTTCAGATTAACGCGAGGAGATGAGCAACATGAGCAGACAAATGGTGGTAGGCGGTGCAAGACGGCGACGTGACATGTTGCCTTGTGGCACACACTGGCCGTGAGGTGATGGAGCTCGCACTGTCACCCCTCAGTCTTAACTCATCAGCATCCCCCTATCTTCTGTGCTCAATACAGCTGACTGTTGTCACGTCTGACTCCTCTGGAGATATTATAACAGCATGTACTGTGGAAATATGGCACCGTCCATGTACTGTGGAAATATGGCACCGTCCATGTACTGTGGAAATATGGCACCGTCCATGTACTGTGGAAATATGGCACCGTCCATGTACTGTGGAGTTATTATGACCGCCATGCGCTGTGGAGATATGACAGTATGACAGTCATGCACTGTGGAGATATCATGACAGCCATGCATATAATGAACAATCCAGGACTGTTGTCGTTTAGGACCACCTCCAGACACTAATGGGTCCACTACAGTTGGGTTGTGGTCTTGATTCGGTTCCAAGCAGTCCGATGGACCCTATAAACAATGAACTAACAACCTACAGTAGTGTTGAAATGACGGATTATTTCTCATCCCAACTTCGCTCATTCGTCCTACATAGCTACATAAGCTAACGTCATTATTTGATTTTTCTGTTGCAATCCCCACCACATTTTGTATGATGATGTGGATCTAATGTTTGCTATCGTAAAACTATACATGTGTGTAAAATAGTGCCAGCAATGTTTTTTTCCCCGGTCCGGTCAGTGTTCCTTTGCTAAAATCTTATCCTATTCTATCATATCCCGTAACTCGAAATTCGTTGGGGCACCACAGATGATCGTTTAACAAGCGTACTCCATCTTTCTCTGTCCTCAGCAACCCTCATGGCTTCGCTCAGTTTCAAGCCAGTCCATCCTTGAATGTTGTCATCTTTTTCTGTCTCCCTCTTCTTCTGCCTCCTTGCACCGTAGCCTTGCAGGATGGTCTTTGCTCTGGTGATGTGGCCATACCATCGGAGATTCCGTTTCGTAACAACTGTGAGCTTGCCATCGTGTTGTCCAAGGGCTTGTGTGATGGACTGTCGGACTTCGTCGTTGGTGATGTGCTGGGTATCGGAATTGCCTAAAGTCTTCTGTAGCACCTCATCTCCATGCTTAGTATTCTTCGTTGTAGATCTGCTGTGAGGGTCTCTATGCTTCGCAAGCGTATAGGAAGATGGAAGTGACAAGGAAGCGCAGCAGCCTTACCTTGGAGTGTAGACTGATGGTGCTGTCTTTCTAAATTGGCTTCAATCTTGTCAGGGCCGCAGTTGTTTGTCCTTGTCGGGGCCCATTGTCTGATACAATGGCTCCTAAATATTTGAAGCTATATAATTATAATATACTGTGTTGAGGAATTGGCGTTGGACTTTGATGTCCATGTTGATGCCATTGGTGTTCTTCATTTTGATCTTCTCTGCACTTATTTCCATTCCATAGGCTCTGGAGGTGGTGTCAAGCCTCTGTACCAGCTGTTCAAGTTCTTGTTCCTCTCTAGCCAATCCATCAATTTCATCCGCAAAACGAAGGTTGGAGATTGGTCTACATCCTATGCTGACTGTGCCTTCATGATCTCCAAGGGCGTCTGATGCATTCTTGGCGCACGCCGATTGTTGTTCTCATTCTTGTTGCACGCCTGTTGTTGTTCTGAGCCAGTCCCCGATAGCGCTGTTGTGGCACTGATAATCTTGTCATACAGGCTTTTGATGACTTCAATAATGTTTGGGCTGGTGTTGTTCACTTTCCTAGTTGCCCACTGAGCTGCATGCCAGACTCGGTCAAACGCTTTCTTGAAATCTTCAAACACATCATATAGATGTTGTTGCTGCTGTTGGTATTTATCATAGATTATTCTGAGGTTCAAAATCTGTTCAGTGGTACTTCGCCCTACCCTGAATCCTACTTGTTCTTCAGCTATGATTTGTTCAGCTTGGGGTTTCAACCTGTTGAGTATTATTTTTAAGAGGCCCTTGTTGGGATGTCTGATGAGGCTGATGGTGCGGTAATTTTCACAATACTGAATGTTATCCTTTTTGGGAAGAGTAATGACAAGCGACTGGGTCCATAGTGTAGGCTACTCCCCCTCTGCCAGGTAATGGTGAGGGCGTCATGCTATCATCGCTTCTTCTCCTGCTTGAAGCAATTTTGCGGGTATGTTGTCCACTCCCGCTGACTTCCGCTTCTTCAGCAATTGCACTGCTGCCTCAACCTTTTTCTCGGAGAATTGGGAGGATTTCTTCTTCTTCTCTTTTCCTTGGGACCTACTAGAACTGATGGGTCTCCGTTTGGTGTGTGGTTGTAAAGGTCAGAGCAGTACTCTGTCCATCGATCCAAGACTTCTTGTTCTTCTGTAAGGCAAATGCCAGACTTGCTTTGGATCATGGAGACCTTGGGCTGTTTAACACGTCAACCGCTTCAAAGTCTGGTAGGCCTTCTTGCTGTTGTTCTTGTCCAGACTGTTCTCTATTTCCTGGCATGTTTCTTCTATCCAGTTCTTTTTTGGTGTGCGCATGCCTTTTCGGATGTCGTGGTTGATTTTTCGATAGGCATCAGCTTCCTGTGAAACCTTCTTTTTTCTTTTTCATCTCTTCGTTTGTCACACAGGGCCAAGCGTTCAGGTGTGATCCACAGCTTCTTCTTTGGGCGGTGCTTGCCAAGGATCTGAGTAGTAGCATCTGTCACAACTGAATTGAAGGTGATGGTCATGGTATTGACATCTACTTCACCAGCTGCTAAAATGAGCAGTGGTGCAAATTTCCCTCCAATTGTAGCTTTAAAGATCATACCTTTGCTAAAAGCTGAAGGTGAAACACCCAATAGGCAGGGTTTTGGTACCAGTGTGAAGTTGGTACCTAAATAAAAGCTATGCTATTAGCTTTTATGTCCATATAGTGGGAATACATTCCGATGTTGCTACGTATTACATAATACTTACAGGGTTGTTAACGTATAGTGTTGTAAATGTAAAGTGACATTCAGTGCAAAGCAGAGCTAGGTGTAGCAGAAGCAAAGGGCTGAGACTCCTTGGTGCTTGCATTCCGCTCTTAAGGCGGCGATACACGGTAAGACTAGATCTTATGATACCCGCATATGCCTACGGAAATTCCCGGATCGGTAGGAATTGTCAAGTCTTATCGATAGAGCATGTTCTATTTTTTCACGGCGTGATACGACAGTGGAGGTCAGACAGCCAATCAAAACAGCTATTTGATTGAACTCCGAGGTGAAGGTCACTGAAAAACCGCGACCTACAAACTGAAAAATGGCAGACCTGTCGAAGCACCAAACAGGAATTTTGATTGAGTTGTACCATGAACATAGCTGCTTATGGGGCACATCATTGCAGGTCTACAAAGACCAAGGGACCAGAAACCGCGCACTTTCATCAATACAGGCGCGGTTTCGTGAAGCCTGCAATATTTTGCTGGATCGTAATACAGCCGACAGTGTGATTTTTGTTGTCGTGTGACTCATGTCAATGAACGATATGAAAATAAAGAATAATATTTTGTGCAATGCATATTAATATTACTTAAAAAAAAATGTTATGACGTTTTGAAAAACAAGCGTCATCAATTTATTACGCGCTAACAACAATTGCTTTTGCAACTATTTAGATCTAGTTAGCCGTAGACTACGATCGAGATGCCTTTACCGACAGGCTTATGACTCATAGTACATACCGTGTATCAGCAAAGACATCAGATCTGCAGCGGCATACGCAGGTATCATAAGATCTAGTCTTACCGTGTATCGCTAGCTTTAGAGACATCCATGCTCAGTCCTCCAGTCCCGCTCTCCATGCTCGCTGTAGCTAAGTATCAAGGGCTGCCGAGTCGTACATTATCACTAATCTTTATGCGTGTAGGACTCGGCGCCCCCCGATACTCTGACACGCCGCACATTGCCGTGGCTGATTGTGCTGCACTTGATTAGCATCACAGCTCGTTGTGGACACGGCAGCCACTCTCAGCGTCCAGATATTGTCAGCAAGTCACCCGGGTCGCCCAGCCACCATCATCAATGCAGACAAAATACACTTAAATCATCGGAAGAGGCGTTTTCAATGGCGGTGAATTGTGTCAAACTCTGACAAAGTACGCTTAAATCATTGCTGGCCTCTGATGGAGGGCAGTTTTAAATTGTTGTCCAGTCTTGACAGACACTGACGAATCGGAATATGAAAACAAAGATCCCAAGAAAAACTCGTCTTTAGAATATTGTACATTACTATGAAAGAAAATGTCATTTGTAAATGTGGAGTTGGCTGCGAGGTAAATGACCCACAGAACAGGAGGCCAATGTTGCTAGATTCCACTTTGTAATTTTAGCCTGCAGCGTTGTTCCTGATGTCCACGACACCTACCCCAACTCTGACCTCAGACTTTTAGACACATTGTACACCAGGCTGCTATTTACTAGTAATTGTTCTTCTGTTAGGTTTTCAACTGTCATTGTCTATGGGTTTCTTTCTTCTTTGTTTTCCATTATTTTCTCTTTGACTGTCACTATTTTCATGCCTTGGTTACCCAGGTCACTTCGGATGAGAGCATAAACCATGGTCTAGACTGTGCAAGCACGCATTGCTTCGCGTGGACTTTAAAGATCCTGACGCTCATGTCCGTAATGGACGAGTGCCGGCTACACAAAAACACCCAGCATGCACTAGGTCCCTTCTCCTTTTCCCCGGTGGCCCAGGATTGTGCTTAGTCGTCTGGGAGTTAGGCTATGCGCCCAAAGGTTGCAGGTGAGCGTATTGAGTTAGATCCTGTATCGACAAGCTGGAAAAACGCGGTATTATAGTGATAAATAATAATCACCGCTGTTAGGGTGCACAAACCACTGTCATGACAGTGAGACAAAGACCAAAGACAGAGATTACGATCTGACGCATGAAGTGAGGCAACAAGCACTGTAAACTTTGGTTGTATCAAGCCTGTGATTACAAGGACTGTTGAACGGGAACAAATGCTGTTGTCTAGGACAATTCATCTAGGATGTCTCCGTGCATCATTTGCTGGATAAAAGCCGTAATGTAATTGTATATGGTTGTAATGTGGTACTCGGAGCTTGAAGAATGGAGCATCAATGTTAAAAGGAACGGTATTTATAACACATCATGTAGTAATTAGCTGTTAGTCCACCTTACTTCTGTCTAACAACAGATAGCAATGGATTTAGTCCTGTCTAACAACAGATAGCAATGGATTTAGTCCTGTCTAATAACAGATAGCAATGGATATACCGCTGTCTAACAACAGATAGCAATGGATTTAGTTCTGTCTTACAGTTGAGAAATGGAAATGAATTTACATCTAACAAAAGAGATTGCAATGTATTTTCTTTTATCTAACAACAGACAGATGGCAATGGATTTCCTTCTAACAGCAGACAGATGTCAATGGATTTCCTTCTAACAACAGACATATGGCAATGGATTTACTTATAACAAAAAGATTGCAATGGATTTACTTTTGTCTAACAACAAACAAATGTCATTGGATTTACTTCTAATAACAGATGGCAATGAACTTACTACTAACAAGATAGATGGCAGTGGATTTACTTCTAACAAGATAGATGGCAATGGATTTTTTTCTAACAAAATAGATGGCAATGCATTTACTTCTAACAAGATAGATGGCAATGGATTTACTTCTAACAACAGACAGATGACAATGGATTTACTTCTAACAACAGACATATGACAATACATTTACTTCCAGCAACAGACAGATGGCAATGGATTTCCTTCTAACAGCAGACAGATGGCAATGGATTTACTTCTAACAGCAGACATATGGCAATGGATTTACTTATAACAGCAGACAGATGGCAATGGATTTACTTCTAACAGCAGACATATGGCAATGGATTTACTTATAACAAAAAGAGATTGCAATGGATTTACTTTTGTCTAACAACAAACAAATGTCATTGGATTTACTTCTAATAACAGATGGCAATGAACTTACTACTAACAAGATAGATGGCAATGGATTTACTTCTAACAAGATAGATGGCAATGGATTTTTTCTAACAAAATAGATGGCAATGGATTTACTTCTAACAATATAGATGGCAATGGATTTACACCTGACAACAGACAGATGACAATGGATTTACTTCTAACAACAGACAGATGGCAATAAATGTACTTCTAACAATATAGATGGCAATGGATTTATACCTGACAACAGACAAATAACAATGGATTTTCTTCTGTCTAACAACAGACAGATGGTAATGAATTTACTTCTAACAGCAGAAAGATGGTAATGAATTTACTTTTCTAACAACAGATAGATGACAATGGATTTACTACTAACAACGGACAGATGGCAATGGATTTACTTCTAACAACAGACAGATGGCAATGGATTTACTACTAACAACAGACAGATGGCAATGGATTTACTACTAACAACAGACAGATGGCAGTGGATTTACTTCTAACAACAGACACATGGCACTTTATTTACTTCTGTCAAAGAACAAATAGATGGCAATGAATTTACTTCTAACAACAGACAGATGGCACTTTATTTACTTCTGTCAAACCACAGATAGATGGCAATGAATTTACTTCTAACAACAGACATATGGCATTTTATTTACTTCTGTCAAACAACAGATATTGGCAATGAATTTACTTCTAACAACAGACAGATGGCACTTTATTTACTTCTGTCAAACCACAGATAGATGGCAATGAATTTACTTCTAACAACAGACATATGGCATTTTATTTACTTCTGTCAAACAACAGATAGATGGCAATTTACTTCTAACAACAGATGGCAATGGATTTACTTCTGTCTAACAACAGACACAGAAACTCCGATAATATGGCCACCTCACGAGAGCATACAACCCTGCAAATACCATCCTGTAATGCAAGGTCCAAGACAGCAGAAAAAGAGGGAGACACCAAAAGAGGTGGGAAGACAATATTGGAGAAAGGACTGGCTTGACACTAAGCGAAGCCATGAGGTCTGCTGAGGACAGAAAATGATGGAGTACGCTGGTTGAACAATCACCTGCGGTGACCCAACGACTTTAGAGTTACGAGATAGGATAGGTTAGGAACAACAGACAGAAGCAATGGATTTACTTCTAATAACAGACAGATGGCAATAGATCTACTTCTAAGGGCAATGGGTTTGGCAAGCATCTTAGAAGAATTAAGTCGGATGCTACAAGTTTAGAGTATACACAATATATTATTTGGTTGTTAAACGTCTTTCTGTCGGACCATGTGGGAGTGTATGTGTGCGTGCGTACGTGCGCGTGTGTGTGTGAGAGAGAGAGAATGTATGTGGGTGTGTGTGTGTGTGTGTGGGGGGTGACTAAGAGAGAGAGAGAGAGAGAGAGAGAGAGAGAGAGAGAGAGAGAGAGAGAGAGAGAGACTGGAGCATCCTCTAATTAGGGATTTATTAGTCTTTCCTTACTGTTGTAATGTTAGTGTATTTTTGTTTGCAAGGAGAAAGGACACATTTATTTGAATGTATTTTTAATACCTTATTATGTCTGCCTAATTTGGCCCACTACAGGGCAGGAGAAGTTGGAATCCGTCTGGCAAATTCCATTAACACAGGCTTTCATGCCAGACTTTAAAACGTAATTATGTCTTCTGAAAGTGCACTTTTGTCGACAGATCATTTAAGAGACGTACGAGAGAGAGAGAGAGAGAGAGAGAGAGAGAGAGAGAGAGAGAGAGAGAGAGAGTAGCAGTCCAATGTGTTGTTCAATTCCCAGTTAATTAGTTGACCTTTGTGGAGATGATGTACGGGTAGGAGGTTTCGAGGAAGTGTGGGAGAGCGGGGGTGGGGGGTGGGTGGGTTATGAAATATTGCAGTAACGTTAAGAAAGCGAGAGATGGAACATAGAAAGCAGGCTTCTTTTTTTTTTTTTAACATGAACGGAGATGATAAGTGGGAGCTTTGGTAGGGAAGGACTGTAGACGACGTGTATTGTGGTGGATGCCGGGAGTTGTTTGTATGAAAATAAGGTTGATTACGATGGTCAACATTTGCCAACAGATCGCTCCAATACGAAACGTCAATGATCTCAGATCGTGGTTGGGGAAGAAGAAGAAGAAGAAGAGAGGGATTTTTCAATCATTGGAAGAGAAAGAAGGGTTGTGCAAAAGGGGCTAGTTAAGAATAATATAATGGAAGTAGACAATGAGCAAAGGAAGAAGAAGAAGAAGAAGTAGTAGTAGTAGTAGTAGTAGTAGTAGTAGTAGTAGTAGTAGTAGTAGTAGTAGTAGTAGTAGTAGTAATCAGACTCAAAGCGCGGCGATCTGTAATCAACATACAGGCTCACATGTTACAGACACTCCTACACACAACAAACACATATACACCACTCAAGCATGTGGTGTAAAGGCAAGTCGCTTTGAGAAGACGGAATCCTATCCTATCCTGTCCCGTAACCCGAAGGTCGTAGGGGCACCACAGATGATCGTTTAACCAGCATACTCCATCTTTCTCTGTCCTCAGCAGCCCTGATGGCTTCGCTCAGTGTCAAACCAGTCCATTCTCGAATGTTGTCCTCCCACCTCTTTTTCGGTCTCCCTCTTCTTCTACCTCCTTGCACTGTGCCCTGCAGAATAGTCTTTGCAAGGCCTGATGATCTGGTGACGTGGCCATACCACCGAAGTTTCCGTTTCTTCACCACTGTTAGCAGGTCATCGTGTTGTCCAATGGCTTGTGTGATGGTCTGTCGGACTTCGTCGTTGGTGATGTGTTGGGTATAGGAAATGCCCAGAAGTCTTCTGTAGCACCTCATCTCCATGCTTTGTATTCTTCGTTGGAGATCTGCTGTGAGGGTCCATGCTTCGCAAGCATATAGGAAGATGGAGATGACAAGGGAGCGCAGCAGTCTTACTTTGGAATGTAGACTGATGGTCCTGTCTTTCCAAATGGGCTTCAACCTTGTCAGGGCAGCAGTTGTTTGTGCGATCCTGGAGAGGACTTCCTGTCGGGACCCATTGTCTGATACAATGGCTCCTAAATATTTGAAGCTATGCACTGTGTCGAGGGATTGGCCTTGGATTTTGATGTCCGTATTGATGCCATTGGTGTTGTTGGTCATCATTTTGGTCTTCTCTGCACTTATTTCCATTCCATAGGCTTTGGAGGTGGTGTCAAGCCTCTGTACCAGCTGTTCAAGTTCTTGTTCCTCTCCAGCCAATCCATCAATGTCATCTGCAAAACGAAGATTGGAGATTGCTCTACCCCCTATGCTGACTGTGCCTTCATGGTCTGCAAGAGCATCCGACATGATGCGCTCTAGGAAGATGTTGAAGAGTGTTGGAGAGAGTAGGCATCCTTGACGCACACCGATTGTTGTTCTGAACCAATTCCCGATGGCTCTGTTGTGGAGGACTGCACTGGTAGCCTTGTCATACAGGCTTTTGATGACTTCAATAATTTTAGGGCTGATGTTGTACACTTTCATTGTTGCCCATAGAGCTGCATGCCAGACTCGGTCAAACGCCTTCTTGAAGTCTATGAACACATGATATAGATGTTGTTGGTGCTGTAGGTATTTCTCACAGATTATTCTGAGGTTGAAAATCTGCTCAGTGGTACTTCGCCCTGCCCTGAATCCTGCTTGTTCTTCAGCTATGATTTGTTCAGCTTGGGGTTTCAACCTGTTGAGTATTATTTTCAGGAGGACCTTGCTGGGATGGCTGATGAGGCTGATGGTCCGGTAATTTTCACACTCCTGAAGGTTACCTTTTTTGGGAAGAGTGATGACAAGCGACTGGGTCCATGGTATAGGCCACTCCCCACTCTGCCAGATCTTGTTACAGATAATGGTGAGGGCATCAATCATCGCTTCTCCTCCTGCTTGTAGCAGTTCCGCGGGTATGTTGTCCACTCCCGCTGACTTCCCTTTCTTTAGCGCTTGCACTGCTGCCTCAACTTCTTCCCGGAGAATTGGGAGGATTTCTTCTTCTTCTCTGTTCTCGGGACATGCTAGAACTGATGGGTCTCCATTTGGTGTATGGTTGTAAAGGTCAGAGCAGTACTCTGTCCATCTGTCCAAGACTTCTTGTTCTTCTGTAAGGCATATGCCAGACTTGCTTTGGATAGTGGAGACTTTGGGCTGTTTGACACTTGTCAGCCGCTTCACAGTCTGGTAGGCCTTCTTGCTGTTGTTCTTGTTCAGACTGTTCTCTATTTCCTGGCATTGATCTTCTATCCAGTTCTCCTTTGCTGTGAGCATGCCTTTTCGGATGTCATTGTTGATTTTTCGGTAGACATCAGCTCCCTGTGAGGTGTTCTTTTTCTTTTTCATCTCTCTTCGTTTATCACACAGATCCAAAAGTTCAGGTGTGATCCACAGCTTCTTCTTTGGTCGGTGCTTGCCAAGGATCTCAGTGGCGACATCTGTCACAGCTGAGTTGAAGGTGGTGGTCATGGTGTTGACATCTACTTCACCAGCCCCCAAAATGAGCAGTGGTGCAAATTTCCCTCCAATTGTGGCCTGAAATAGTTCTGCCACCTCCGGGTCTTGCAGTTTGTCCAGGTCGAACTTCAGTCTAGTGCACTTTGCTGTATTTACTCTCTTCAAGTGGAGCCGGAAAGACATCATCACGAGATCGTGGTCACTTCCGATGTCTGCTCCTGGAAAAGTACGTGTCCTGCCAATGTTGATGCTTGATCTGAAGCGTTTCTTGACCATGATGTAGTCTATTTGGTTGTGATGCTCCCCGCCAGGACTGTGCCATGTCCATCGTCGGGAGTTTTTGTGGAGACCAAGCGTGTTTGCCAGTACCAGATTGTTGTATCTGGCAAACTCCAAGAGTCTCAGACCCCTGTCATTTGTCTCGTTGTTGCAGTGGGGTCCACATGTGTCTCCCCAGTTGTGGTGCGCATCTTGGCCAACCTTGGCATTCCAGTCGCCTTGCACTATGACTATGTCCTTCTTCGGCACTTGGTCAAGGACCGCCTGTAGATTTTCATAAAAATCCTCCACTTCGCTGTCGTCATAGTCTGATGTTGGGGCGTAGGCCTGGATGATGGTGATGTTGAAAGGGGCTGCTCTCAGGCGGATGGTAATGAGTCTACTGGAGACTGGGCGGCAACCCATGACAGTGGCTAGAATGTTCTTGTGGACCAAGAATCCAACGCCGTGTTCGTGCCTGTCATCCCTACCGCTGAAATAGAGCTTGTGGCCTTTGTCGGTCGTTGTTTCACCTAGGCCTTTCCAGCGCAGTTCGCTGATACCTAGAACATTCCATCGATAGTGGTCCAACTCGTGGGCCAGTTCTTCTAATTTTCCTTCCGCAGTTAGGGTCCTGACATTCCAGGTTCCTATGACGATGTTGTTTCTCGTGCGGATCTTGCTAAATTGTCCATCAGTAGCATACTTAACACCTCCGTCCTGGTGGCCAACGGAAGGCGCGGTCCTTGTGCCGTGTGACGACCCGGGCGACGACCGATCCGGTATGGAATTAGTGGGTTGTGTCATCATGTAGTGTGTCTTGGGCAAAAAAGACCTGGCGGTGCCCAATCCTCTCCAGGCTGTTGGCCACAGCCGAAATCCACGAATACAGTGTGGCTCGCCTTGGCCCTGAGCACATGGTCGTTGAACCTGTAGTAACGTGAGGTTCCTCCGCCCTGGCCGGTGACTTCTGTGTAGAAGACTTTCGCCCAGTGATGCCGTGCTAACATCACCCCTGTTAGTCGCCTCTTACGACACGCCGGGAAACGTTGGGTCTATTCTATTTAATGCCCGAACCCACAGAGCAAAGAAGACGGAAAGATAATGGAATTTTTATTTGCAAAAATTCCAGATTGACTGCATCCAATACATTATTGAAGGGAGAGAGGAAAGCTCAGTGACCTGAATAACGCCGTATCGAAGTCACACAAGTTCGCCCCTTGCGGGAATCGAGCCCGCGACCTCTAGCTTAGGAAACCGGCGACTAACCCACTGAGCCGCGAGGCCACCCCTCGTGCAAGGATTGAAAATGGGAGCGGTGGTAAGGGTAGTGGTCGGGAGATGGGAAGATAACGAAGGGGCTGGGAAGTAAATCATCTTACGGCTTGGGATTGGAGTGTTGATGATGGACAGGAAGATAGGAATTGTGCCGGCCATAATGTCAAGTTCATGAGCTCAGAGAGTGTAGTGTTTGATGTATACATTGTGAATATTGGGCTTAGCGCCACTATGGACACAGTATTGACCCCACAGATCTACACAGTCTTCACAACTGTGACTGAATTTCCTCCCATTTCACGTTGCTTATGCATTTCTTTGACAGTGTTGTTGTACGTTAGCGTAACCTAAAACCTTCCCTCGTAGCCACGCCATAGTTCTTTTATTGGAAACGCCTTCTGTGGTAAGGTGCAGTTCACAGAGCGTTTATTGTAAACGCCTTCTATGGTAAGGTGCAGTTCACAGAGCTTTTATTCTAAACACCTTCTATGGTAAGGGCCAGTTCAGAGAGCTTTTATTGTAAAGACGTTCTGTGGTAAGGTGCAGTTCACAGAGCTTTTATTGTAAACACCTTCTGTGGTAAGGTGCAGTTCACAGAGCTTTTATTGTAAACACCTTCTATGGTAAGGGCCAGTTCAGAGAGCCTTTATTGTAAAGACGTTCTGTGGTAAGGTGCAGTTCACAGAGCTTTTATTGTAAAGACGTTCTGTGGTAAGGTGCAGTTCACAGAGCTTTTATTGTAAACACCTTCTGTGGTAAGGTGCAGTTCACAGAGCTTTTATTGTAAACACCTTCTATGGTAAGGGCCAGTTCAGAGAGCCTTTATTGTAAAGACGTTCTGTGGTAAGGTGCAGTTCACAGAGCTTTTATTGTAAACACCTTCTGTGGTAAGGTGCAGTTCACAGAGCTTTTATTGTAAAGACGTTCTGTGGTAAGGTGCAGTTCAGAGAGCTTTTATTGTAAACACCTTCTGTGGTAAGGTGCAGTTCACAGAGCTTTTTTATTTTTCCACAGCGCATTTGTACTTTAGCAGACACAACATAAAGCTGTCCTTTTTGGACTGGCATGCATAGCAATGTCAGGATATGTACTCGCCCTCTTCCCTCTCCCACCAAAAACACAACAACAACAAAAACAAAAAGAAGAACTACATTTTTGCAATTCTGTGTGAGATGAGTCCTAAGATAAAAAATGACATTACCAAAAAAATGTCCGTCCGTCCGCTCGCCTGTCTGTCCGCCGATCGAAGTCTGTCTGTACAAAACTTGCAAGTGGATTAAAATCTCAGAACCTATTTCAGCTATCAAAACCAAACTTGGTAAGATGGTGTATACCCATAAGACTTCATACGTGATTAATGAATGACTGACTTCACTTCAAGGTCAAATTTTAAGTCACAGGGTCAAAAAATGTTAGTCAAAAAATTTAAAATTTTCCACAAAATTTCACTGTTTTTATTCTCGGTTATTTATATAGAACTTATGATTCTTTGATGTATGATAAATATCAATAAGACATACATACGATACAAATTCGGTCAACCTCATATTGCGTTTGCCTATGTGTGTGTAGGTGTGTGCCTGTTGAAATGCGTGAGTGTGAATGGTTGTGTGGTCTTTATCATCTTGCTGAACTAAAGACTTTTTAAACCCACCAACCAACCACCCTACAGTGGAATGGCTGTTTAAGTGACCCATAGTATGCAACAGCGTTGGGTCATTTGATCAGACATGCATGAGAGTTCACGTGAAGGTCAAGGTCATTCCAAGTCACTGAAGGTCAAGGTCATCCCAAGACCACCGGTTAATTTCGCATAAAACAACTTTGCTGTACTTTAGTTGATAGTACATGAGTGTATTTGGAGCCGGAGGTCAAGGTCATCTCAAATTCAAGAGAATAAAACAAATTCAATATTACTTTGCATTTTAATGCCACCGTTTCTCGTTTTTGTTTCCATAAGGAGCATGTGAGTCATATGGGTTTTCTAGGTTTTTAATTTTTATTTTTGTTATTATTTTTTTCAGGAAGTTAATGGAGGAGTAAGGGATGAGTAGTATTTGGTGTGAGATTCCAGACTGTTGGACATGTTAGCATCATATGTGCTGCTTGGGTGTGTCATTGATACCAACTCTTTGTACTAGATAATAAAAGTGTTGTATTGTTTGACCATGGCAGCCATTACAGTCTGGCCCTTTGAGCAACTGATGTGGCTGATGACCTGGACTGTGCAGTTTAGGACCAACGTACATTAAATGCTTCATACTAAACGCCAGAGTGAATAACGTCTGATAGGCCTTTGGTAAAATGTGACTTGTCAAGGACTGACGTGATCACTTGTCAAGGACTGACGTGATCACTTGTCAAGGACTGACGTGATCTCTTGTCAAGGACTGACGTGATCACAGTAGGTAGACACGCATCGTAGGGTCGCAAGATGGAGAGAACCTTCTTTTCTCTGTCTCTGCCTGTCTGTCTGTTTGTCTGTCTCTGTGTGTGCCTTTCTTTTTCTCTCCTCTGTATCTCTATGTGCCCCACTCCACCTCACCCTCCCTACTTCTCTCTCTCTCTCTCTCTCATTACACATTTCCTTTTTTTCGTCTTCTAATGGCGATCTCTCTGCCTTTACACCGCAGTTTTGGTGAATTGTGTGTGTGATGTGGGTGTATAACATGGGAGCGTGGGTGTTGATTACAGATCCTCGCTCTTTGAGTGTGATTAGGAGGAATTGGCGTATATAGATTGCAGCCAATACTATTATTAGTAGCATACACTTTCCATTTGAATGTAAATTGATTGTAAATTCCATTGTAAATTGATATTGCGCGCAAATGTCATATGGCTTGTAGTGACGGTAAGTTTTTAAACAAAGGAAAGCACCAGATGGACATACAAAGGCGATGTTTTTGCCCTTCCATAGTTTGATCATCACCAGCTTATTGTCAAAAGCTACATGATGTATAAATCTCACTTATACGCCTCGGTCATCCAGTCCTGTCTTGCTCTTTTAAAGCCTGTTAATCAACATTAACATCACCATCATTATCAGCAGCAGCAGCAGCGTCTTCATCATCATCATCATCATCATCATCATCATCATCATCATCATCATCATCATCATCATCATCATCCACTGCAGCGACGCCATCGTCGTCGTCGTCGTCGTCCTCATCCTAGTCGTTCTCTTCATTCTCCTCCTGCACCGCACCATCATCATCATCGTCGTTATCACGAGATCATTCCGCCCAACTGGTCTGTGTAGAGATAAAGATAGTGAATGAACGTAACTGAAATTCCTTTAGAACGCTATCGGTGGCTTTGTATCTACAGAATGCATGCTACAGACTGTATCCCTCAACTGAGGTTCCTTAAAAAGTCTAGCTGTGGCTTTGTATCTACAGAATGCTACAGACTGTATAAATGTGTCAAACGTGGTAGATTGTTTATTACCAAGAAAAAGTTTGTTAGTGTTTTGTGTGGATATAAAAAGCTAGAGAGTAGATGAGGGTGAACATGCTGTCCCCTATACGCTTTGTGTCCGGGGACGACAATCTAATAACGAAATGAAACGAGGGTGAACGCGAAGAGCCTGTAATAAGGAGAACTGATAGCGTTGCACAGTGTATCACGGTGCGAGATGCTGAAGGACAAAGGTGTCTGGCTGCTGTGCCGCTTGCCTGGCGCTGTGACTGACAGGCCTTCAATAAGGCAGCGATGTGTCGGCCATTCGCTGTCACTCCCGGGCTGGACGGGGGTAGTGTGGCACAATGGACGAGGTCAACTTGTGCCTCACCTTTCCCCCTCTATCACAATGAAACTCTTGCTAGCCTCACAACTTGCCTATCTCTCTCCATCCTCTATCACAATGAAACTCTTGCTAGCCTCACAACTTGCCTATCTCTCTCCATCCTCTATCATAATGAAACTTGCTGGCCTTACAACTTGCCTATCTCTCTCTCCATCCTCTATCATAATGAAACTTGCTGGCCTTACAACTTGCCTATCTCTCTCTCCATCCTCTATCATAATGAAACTCTTGCTGGCCTCACAACTTGCCTATCTCTCTCTCCATCCTCTATCACAATGAAACTTGCTGGCCTTACAACTTGCCTATCTCTCTCTCCATCCTCTATCATAATGAAACTCTTGCTAGCCTCACAACTTGCCTATCTCTCTCTCCATCCTCTATCACAATGAAACTTGCTGGCCTCACAACTTGCCTATCTCTCTCTCCATCCTCTATCACAATGAAACTATAGCTAGCCTCACAACTTGCCTATCTCTCTCTCCATCCTCTATCACAATGAAACTCTTGCTGGCCTCACAACTTGCCTATCTCTCTCTCCATCCTCTATCACAATGAAACTCTTGCTGTCCTCACAACTTGCCTATCTCTCTCTCCATCCTCTATCATAATGAAACTCTTGCTGTCCTCACAACTTGCCTATCTCTCTCTCCATCCTCTATCACAATGAAACTCTTGCTGTCCTCACAACTTGCCTATCTCTCTCTCCATCCTCTATCACAATGAAACTCTTGCTGTCCTCACAACTTGCCTATCTCTCTCTCCATCCTCTATCATAATGAAACTTGCTGGCCTTACAACTTGCCTATCTCTCTCTCCATCCTCTATCACAATGAAACTTGCTGGCCTTACAACTTGCCTATCTCTCTCGGTGGCAGGGATAGCTCAGTGGTCAGAGCGCGCGACTTGTGTGAGTGCGTCTTGGGCGACGTGGGTTCAAATCCTGACTTCAGCAAAGTATTTTGTGATTGCTGGATATTACGGGCCAGCGCCTTGAGAAGCTATCTGAGCTTGTAAGTGCGCTATATAAGAAAAATCTCTTTTTTTCTCTCCTTCCTCTATCACAATGAAACTTGCTGGCCTCACAACTTGCCTATCTCTCTCTCCCTCCTCCTCCCTCTTCCCCTCTCCCCATCTTGGCATTGATATGATGATGATGATGATGATGATGATGATGACGACGATGATGACGATGATGATGATGATGATGATGATGGCTAAAGCAATATTCTTGTAATGTAATGTAACCCATTGCACATATAGCTACGATCGAAAGAAAGTATACTCCAGGCACACGCTGCGCAGCAGGCCAAAGTATGTCCCTTGTCCCTTGAAGGGATACACTTTGGCGAGGTTAGCAGCCTGCTCAGTTACAGTGTCGGTGAAAGACTAGAAACGGAAAAGTAAGTTTCGTCTCCTCTAGGCGATGAATTAGGTCACGCTGTATTAGTTTCTAGGTCAATTGTCTTTTACCAACCGTTTGAGAATCTTTTAGAACCGTTTATTGACGCCGGACAGTGTTATCACTTGGTTTCATACAATTTAAGAATCCAAGAAGGCAAATGGGTTTTTGGGACGGTAAAAGAGCATTTTTGTAGAGAAAAGGGTTAGGGCAAGGGCTAGGGATAGATTTACAACTAACCCTTACCCGAACCCTTGTAGCAATATTCCGCTCTTTCCGTCACTTTTAAACCGTTCTGCGGTTCGGCAGCTAGCAGCGAGCCCAAAGTATACTTTGAAAAGATGTAGGGAATACTTTCACCTGCTGCTAGCGGGAGTTTTGGCGATACTTTCTACCGATCGCAGCAATGTGTATTACCTCTATGGCGATGGTGATAGTAATAAAGAAGAAGGAGAGCAAGAAGAAAAAGATGTTGCTGTATAAGAAGCAACATCTTTGATGCATGCTGAGGTAGGAAGGGAATGTTGGGTTTTAGGTGGGCAAAGGCGTAGAGAGAAGCGTTGGCATCAAAAGTAGTTTCAGTGTTATGTGCCAGTGGTAGCCGTCCTTGCACAGCGGCCTCGCCCTGCTTCTATCTCAGTCACTACAAGGTCCGTGTCTGCCTCTTTGTCGTCTATATCTATCATCAGCAGCAGCAGCAACAGAAAGCAGGATCATCTCTTCTCAATGTTGCCACTCAAAAGCTTTGTAGTCTTTTTATATACTTATATAGGGGAGCAGTTGTCTGAAAGCCTTTCTTTCGTTGTGAAGAACACCAATATTGTGCACTTTGATTGCTTCCATCCACCCCTGTTAGTGAAACCCCTTCATCTTCTACAACCACTTCCCCCCTCCTCCTCACCCGCAGTAGAAGTGTATTTGGTTAGATATTGTACAGGCCTGCCGTGCCTTGTCACAGACCACAGACGTTATTAAGTTTAAAAGTTTTCAATGAAAGAGCAAAAGGTTCAAAAGTTGCTCCTGTGGGTCGACAATGCTCGCTTGCCGTTGCTTGGCGTGTGCTCGGTTCGCTGCACACTGTTGCTGTGATACGCTGGGATACATGACCATTGGGAGGTCGGGAAGGCGCTTTCCCTTGCACCACTGTTATGCTTGCACCCACTTTCAACATTCATTTCTGCACATGCGTACATAATAGCACAGAGCGTGTATAAGACGCAGAAATAATACGGCGCCATGTATTTACGGGGTTGCACTCTTAAGTGCTTTTCTGTTTCTGCCTTGATTTAGTTAAAAAGGATGTCTTAACTTAAGGAAGCGTGACAATTAAATTGATTATATCATTTTGACTTCGGTCTTACGACAGAATAGAACATCAAATGTATGTATGTAGCAAACTTGGCCAAAGGCAGAACATCCGATGGTGAAGTATTGCCAGTACCGTCATGACCATCCACACATTGAAAAAGGGATGGGGGGTGGGGGGGGGGGTATGTTACCAACATTGAAAATGTAAAAATCCAAACAAAGGAAATACATGTAGGAGTGCTTGTGTCAATATATGGAGATGCCTATCTTCACACAACAGTACTATCCAGACATTTAATGTTATTTTCAACATTTGTACTGTTGCTGTATTAGTTTTTATTATTCTGTGTCTTTTGTTTTGTTTTTTTTATTTTACATGTTTTCTTTTCTTTTCTTTCTTTCTTTTTTTAAATATTTTTTTTTTTTTTTTTGGGGGGGGGGGGGGGGTTTATATCTGGAATGTTGGAATTGTAATCTTTCTTGAGGGTCTAACGAAATCAAGATGCACATTTGCCTCGCTCTTTGAGAGTATGAAACGTTCGTTTGACGTCGCTAGCCAGCGTCAAAGGTCCATCTACGTGTCCCCAGGGTAGTTCCTTAAACATTTTTATACAACAATTATAATTTTATTGCCAATAAGGATCTACGTCCGACCAGATGGGGGAGAGGGGTGGAGGACGAAATGAAAGAGAGACACACGCGCACACACACGCACAGGCAGATATGTACAGGAATAGAAGGATATTTTTTCTTATTTTTTAACACAGTTGCCATGTTTTTGCTGCCACAATGTGCTTCAAATGATAAGCCAACTTCCACATCAAGGTGCCTCTAACTTGTTGCGGTTTGGGAATAGCGTCAGACTGGTAAATTTGGCGGATCAAATAACCTGCTCACATTTGCAAGTTGATGTTGTGTTGTGTTGTGTTGATGTTGAGTTTTGTACACAAACGCCGTGTGAGACTATGTATGGGCAGGGATAAAAGGCCCCGGTGCAGTCAATAAATGTGTGAAATGTTAATCCTGCAGGACACGGGACTGCTAGTTGAACCACCTTACAAACTACATACACAGGTCCGCAGAGAGTATGCTGCGTTATCCACCCACATAACCATCTATCACTGCCTTCGCATGTGTATGTGTATCAGTTTATAGTCCCCTCTCTTCCCGTTCGCATCTAACCAAGCATGGCATTTATACAAACACCATTGTGCACAGAAATCTCTCTCTCCTCCCCTCTTTCTCTTTCTCTCTCTCCCCTATCCCCCCCTCTCTCTATTTTCTTCTGCCTCACCGTTCTTTCGACTACACTCCTGGCTGAGGAGTTACGCAGGTAGTATAACAATGCATAACAATTTTTTTTAACCTTTGAAATGCTATCAATGTTGTCATTTGATGTAAACACTGCTGAAAGGAGATTGTATATTGTAGGACCAAACAAGGAGATTGTATATTGTACGACCAAAGAAGGAGATTCGATTGTATATTGTAGGACCAAACAAGGAGATTGTATATTGTAGGACCAAACATGGAGATTGTATATTGTACGACCAAAGAAGGAGATTCGATTGTATATTGTAGGACCAAACAAGGAGATTGTATATTGTAGGACCAAACATGGAGATTGTATATTGTACGACCAAAGAAGGAGATTCGATTGTATATTGTAGGACCAAACAAGGAGATTGTATATTGTAGGACCAAACAAGGAGATTGTATATTGTACGACCAAAGAAGGAGATTCGATTGTATATTGTAGGACCAAACAAGGAGATTGTATATTGTAGGACCAAACAAGGAGATTGTATATTGTAGGACCAAACATGGAGATTGTATATTGTACGACCAAAGAAGGAGATTCGATTGTATATTGTAGGACCAAACAAGGAGATTGTATATTGTAGGACCAAACAAGGAGATTGTATATTGTAGGACCAAACAAAGAGATTGTATATTGTAGGACCAAACAAGGAGATTGTATATTGTAGGACCAAACAAGGAGATTGTATATTGTAGGACCAAACAAGGAGATTGTATATTGTAGGACCAAACAAGGAGATTGTATATTGTAGGACCAAACTAGGGGTCTGGCCACTTTCCTCCAAAACCTTTGAGAGGAGAGCGCTGTTTGTACTTTTTTGCCCGCAAATTACATTCAGCTATTAATCGTTATTATGATCATCATAAACCATTTCAGCACGTTTTCAGACAGACATTTCCATTCACGCTGAACATTTCACGATGAAAATGGCGTACCTACGCTGAGCGGGAGAGAGACAGACAGGGAGAAAGAAACAGACATTAAGAGCCAGAAAGACAGACAGGGAGAGCCAGAGAGACAGGCGTTGTCGAGGTCACTGGAGCTGTCCAAAGTCAGCTAGTATAGGTACTTTGAAGTAACCTTGACACTAAACTATGAGAGATATAAAGTTCAAATTTATTGTGTTTAGAGATCATAGATTGATCTGTTCATATATGTTAAGATTTTTCGTTGATCTTGAAGGTCAAGGTCATTTTAGGCTTTTCAAAAACATATAAAAATAGATCATCTTACAATGGAATGGCTCTATTTAACCCATAGTATGCAATAACATTGAGTTATTTGATCATACAAGAGCATGAGAGGTCACGTTAAGGTGAAGGTCATCCAAAGTTCAATGTCACTGAAGGTCGATGTCAACCCAGGGTCACTGTTCTTGGGGCGTAATACAACTTTTGCTGTAGTTTGTTATTACATGAGTTTATTTGAAGCCGGAGGTCAAGGTCATCTCAAGGTCAAGCGCATCGAAAAATCAAAGTGGGGATTATTTTGCATTTCAGTGCCACCGCGTCATTTTGTCTTCTTTTCTGGGCAGTTATTTTCATGTTAAACATTGCAAGTTTCATAAGGAACATGTGAGTGATATGGGCTTTGCCCTTCTAGCTTATTTTTTTCTTCCTTTAGTAATTAATTAATTTCATTGTACAATAGCCAATATTATGTAGGTGTAAGAAAAAAAAAGTCATTTACTATTATTATGATGATTATGATGATTAATATGATGATGATGATGATGATGATGATGATGATGATGATGATGATGATGATGATGATGATGATGATGATGATGATTATTATTATTATTATTATTATTATTATTATTGTTCCATTGAGGTTATGCTAATGTTTTTCTCTTTAATTTGTTTCATGTGCTGTTTTGATGGTACGTTCTAAAGGTGAGTGTCGTCTCTCTCTCTCTCTCTCTCTCTCTCTCTCTCTCTCTCTCTCTCTCTCTCTCTCTCTCTCTCTCTCTCTCTCTCGCTCTCTTTCTCTCTCTCTCTCTCACCCACATATACAAACACACACATATGCACACGTACCTGCAACCTAGTGTAAATGAGGGGTTTTTTGGTGTGTTTTTTTCTTGTTTTTTTCTTTGTCTGTTTTAGTTTCTCTTTATGCGGCAGGGATAGCTCAGTCGTCAGAGCGCAAGACTTGTGTACGTGCGTTTCGGGCGACGTGGGTTCGAATCCTGACTTCAGCAAACTATTTTGTGATTGCTGGATAGTAGTGGCCAGCGCTTTGAGAAGCTCTCTGAGCTTATAAGTGCGCTATATAAGAGTAATCTCTTTCTTTCTTTCTTTCTTTCTTTCTTTCTTTCTTTCTTTCTTTATAGTAACCGTAGTAATCAGGTTATGAATTAATATGTTCATAATGGGGGCGGGCTGTTGTCTTTATTCAAATGTAAATCCTATTATTCAAATCGAGTTACCTTTGTAGTTTAATATGGCGAAATAAATCCACGACGGTCACTGGATGAATGACTAAATCCTAGTAGTTTGTGGTGCACAGGCACTTCTTTGTACTGCGTGAGGTCAAACAACACTCTACCTCTATCTGTCATCACGTCACTTCAGTACTTTGATTTTACCTCTGTTTACTTTGGGTATAATACACCACCACCACCACAACAACAACAACAACAACAAATATCTATCTATCCTATCCCGTAACACCAAGGTCGTTGGAGCACCACTGATGATCGTTTAACCAGCGTACTTGTGTCCTCATCTGTCCTCAGTAACCTTCATGGCTTCGCTTAGTGTCAAGCCAGTCCATTCTCGAATGTTGTCCTCCCTTCTCTTTTTCTATCTCCGTCTTCTTCTGTCTCCTTGCACCGTGCCTTGCAGGATAGTCTTTGCAAGGTCTGATGCTCTGGTGACGTGGCCAAACCATCGGAGTTTCCGTTTCTTGTTGGCGATGTGCTGGGTATAGGACATGCTCAGAAGTCTTCTGTAGCACCTCATCTCTATGCTTTGCATTCTTCGTTGTAGATCTGCTGTGATGGTCCATGTTTCGCAAGCATATAAGAAGATGGAGATGACAAGGAAGCGCAGCAGCCTTACCTTAGAGTGTAGACTGATGGTCCTGTCTTTCCAAATGGGCTTCAATCTTGTTAGGGCAGCAGGTGTTTGTGCGATCCTGGAGAGGACTTCCTGTCGGGACCCATTGTCTGATGTAATGGCTCCTAAATATTTGAAGCTATGCACTGTGTTGAGGGATTGGCCTTGGACTTGGATGTCCGTGTTGATGCCATTGGCGTTGTTGGTCATCATTTTGGTCTTTGCCCTTGCTTCCATTCCAAAGGTTCTGGAGGTGGTGTCAAGCCTCTGTACCAGCTGTTCAAGTTCTTGTTCTTCTCCGGCCAATACATTAATGTCATCCGTGTTCGTTATCAGCAAGGGCATCTGATATACGCTCCAGGAAGATGTTGAAGAGTGTTGGAGAGATTAGGCATCCTTGAGGCACGTCGATTGTTGTTCTGAACCAGTTCCCGATGGCGCTGTTGTGGAGGACTGCACTGGTAGGCTTGTCATACAGGCTTTTGATGACTTCAATAATGTTAGGGCTGATGTTGTACACTCATGTTGCCCACAGCTTTAGATTGCAAAAGGTTTATGTTGGTAATATTAATGATATGGCGAGAAGAATGTCTTAGTAGTATTTAATCCAAATGTAGTCCTTGTGCCTTAACTTGCCAATAACATATTTTGTATCTTGTTAATTCGGCACAGAAAAGAAGGCGGACAGTGAAGGGCAGGTTTGTGTATGTGTGAGAGAGACAGAGAGGGAGAGAGAGACAGAGAGACAGAGACAGAGAGAGGATTTAGGATATTTAAAAAAGCCGTTGTCTGTGATATTGTCTGGGTTAGTTGTAAATTATAACCTTAACCTTATATAATAGTTTATTGCATGCTTTTAATTGTACATTTATTTATGAACTTTGAATGTTGAAAGTATGTCATGTGTTAAAGGCCGCTACAGTTGAGATGAATAAAGTTGCATTGTATTGTATTGTGGGAACTTCCCGCCGGAACTACGTCAGAAATTGGAGAATGAAGACGAGGCTGTGTGGCAATTCGCTCAATACGTTCAACCCCTGATTGGCAGATTTTGAGGAAGTAGGACAAACATAATGATGTTAGCTGGGTTTATGAAATAGTATGATGTCAACATTGTATCCGGCGTAGAGAAAAAAAAAGGTTAGCCGTATTTGATTTTATTATTGCGCAATGCATCCTCCACTTCAACATTGCAGAGTTAGGAGTGTTTGATGGCAATACTTAATCTCAATCTCATTAGCGGATTCTTTTGTTGGCATTAATGGATTATTATTAAACCACAGATGACAGCTTAAACTAATAAACACGAAGAAACCCCAGTTAAATGTATTTGAAAATCCACCGCTTATCACTGGATTATGAGTTTAGTAATAATTTACGAAAACAATAAGTTACCTTGTGACACACATGCATTTGCCTGTGTGGAAAACTGAGGCGGCGGAAATGAGTTAAGAAATGTCCGATCGCAGCATAATTAGAATAATTTATGTGAACTATCCTTTTATCCCTGAAATTCCTGCCTTTCTCAGAGTACTTTTTATAAAGCTTTTGCCGAGGTAGTCATAGTTCGAGCCGACTGGAATGTCAAGGTTGGCACGACTGGAGAGACACATGTGGATCTCACAGCAACAACGAGACACATGACAGAGGTCCGAGTCTCCTGGAGTTTGTCCAGATACAACAATCTTGTACAGGCAAACACGCTTGATCTCCACAAAAAATCCAGACGATGGATCTGGCACAGTGCCAGCTGTGAGCATTACAGCCAGATTGGCTACATCATGGTCAAGAAACGCTTCAGATCAAGCGTCAACATTGGCAGGACGCGCACTTTTCCAGGAGCAGACATCGGAAGTGACCACGATCTCGTGATGATGTCCAGGACATCCGAAAAGGCATGCGCACAGCAAAGGAGAACTGGATAGAAGATCAATGCCAGGAAATAGAGAACAGTCTGAACAAGAACAACAGCAAGAAGGCCTAACAGACTGTGAAGCGGCTGCCAAGTGTTAAACAGCCCAAGGTCTGCACGATCCGAAGCAAGTCTGGCATATGCCTTACAAAAGAACAAGAAGTTTTGGATAGATCGACAGAGTACTGCTCTGACCTTTACAACCACACACCAAACGGAGACCAATCCCCAGAACAAAGAAGAAGAAAAAGTCCTCCCAAATCTCCGAGAAGAAGTTGAGGCAGCAGTGCAATCGCTGAACAATGGGAAGGTAGCGGGAGTAGACAACATACCCGCAGAATTGCTTCAAGCAGGAGGAGAAGCGATGACTGACGCTCTCACCATTATCTGTAACAAGATCTGGCAAAGTGGGGAGCAGCCTACACCCGGACCCAGTTGCTTGTCATCACTCTTCTAAAAAATGGTAGCCTTCAGGAGTGGGAAAATTACTGCACCATCAGCCTCATCAGCCATCCTAGCAAATTCTTCCTAATTTTTTTTTTTGTTTTTTGTTTGTTTACTTAAAGAAAGCGTTTGACCGAGTCTGGCATGTAGCTCTGTGGGCAACCATAAGAGTGTACAATACAGCCCTAACATTATTAAAGTCATCAAAGGCCTGTATGACAAGGCTACCAGTGCAGTCCTCCATAATAGCGTCATCGGGAACTGGTTTAAAACAACAATCGGCGTGCGTCAAAGATGCCTACTTTTTCCAACACTCTTCAACATCTTCCTAGAGCGCATCATATCAGATGCCCTTGCAGATCATGAAGGCACATTCAGCATAGTCGGTAGAACAATCTCCAACCTCCGTTTTGCGGATGACATCGATTGTTTGTCTGGAGTAGAACAAGACTTGAACAGCTGGTACAGAGGCTTGACATCACCTGCAGAGCCTTTGGAATGGAAGTAATTGCAGAGAAGACCAAAATGATGACCAACAACACCAATGGCATCAACGTGGATATCAAAGTCCAAGGCCAATCCCTCAACGCTGTGCATAGTTTCATATATTTAGGAGCCTTTGTATCAGACAATGGGTCTCAGACAGGAAGTCCCCTCCAGAATCGCACAAACAACTGCTGCCTTGACAAGGTTGAAGCCCATCCGTCTACACTCCAAAGTAAGGCTGCTGCGCTCCCTTGTCATCTCTATCTTCCTATTCGCTTGCGAAACATGGACCCTCACACAAGATCTACAACGAAGAATACAAAGCATGGAAATGAGGTGCTATAGAAGACTTCTGGGCCTATGCTATATCCAGCACATCGCCAACGACGAAGTCCTACAGAAACGCCAATTGACAACACGATGACATGCTTACAGTGGTGAAAAAACGGAAATTCCGATTGTATTTCCACGTCACCAGTGCATCAGGCCTTGCAAAGACCATCCTGCAAGGCACGGTGCAAGGAGGCGGAAGAAAAAGGAGACAGAATAAGAGGTTGGAGGACAACATTCGAGAATGGACTGGTTTGACACTGAGCGAAGCCATGAGGGTTACTGAGGACAGAGAAAGATGGAGTGCGCTGGTTAAACGATCATCTGTGGTGCCCCACCGACTTTCGAGTTACGGGATGGGATAAGATAGATCCTTAACTGAAAGCAATTGTTTCCCGCAAGAAGGTAAGATCCTATTGAAATATAAACTCTAATTTGTCACGACTAAAATGTGAAGTCCCAAAAGGTTTCCATGGTATTTGTGTTGATTTTAGTGTCTACTGTAACCTTCTACTTTTTCGTTGGTCGCCGTGTTAGTTCCAGAACAAATCTACCTACTCTCCGCCTTCAGCCTATGACGACAGAAACAAGATTTCTGTGCTTTGCTCACACAATGCGCACACCTACTGCGCAACTGTTAACCTTAAAGCTGTTCTAGCTACACAAAAAATACCGAACAACGTTCAACCTATATACTGTACATTATTCCTGAATTTTTAACAATAACATTTTTGAGACAATAAAATGTTATATGTAAGTTTAGACCTTTGTTCAACACCGTAAGTTTAAAGGTAGACCGTGTTGCACTCAGCTCCTTGAGCATTTGTAGAATTATTACCTTTTACGGTTATGGTTCAACTTTAAATTGTGACATTTGCTTGAGGGGGTGTGTGTGTTTGCATGAGAAAGAGTGTATGGTCTAAAATCACATATACGTGAAAAGACTTTAAAATAAATTATTGAACTGAATTGAATTGCGCCTCGAGCTGCTCTTGAGACGGTATAGCGCTATACAAGAGCACTTACAATAACACTACTGAACCGTGTGCACTTACCCGTTAACGGTTAAAATATTCACCCTTTAAATCCCAGGAGAAAAGAATCGGCAGATACAGTTCCATTACAATACAAATGGAAAGGATAGTGGACAATTGTATAGCTACGTAACAAGTCTGTCGCTGAGGGTCAAACTATTCACCCTACGTAGTAGCGGGCAGAACAAAGAGGACCAACAAAAGCAACAAAACATTTCATTTAAAAATATAATGTACAAAACATAAACAATTAATTAATTACATATAAAAGCTGTTTCGTATTTTACGAAAGGGACTAAAAATGGGGCAATGAAATCAACTTGGCAAAGTTCTATTGAGAAAGTTTTTGTGGTGTGTTTATTTTTTGTTTTGTTGGTGTGTTCTTTGGGAGGCTGGGTGCGGGTGAATGGGGGATTGAACACAACAAGCTGTTACAAATCCCCGGACATTCCGCTGGAGGACGAAAGCGATACATTGTGTGTTTAATTTTGTATTCCGAAGGAAGGGGCTAGTCGTGGAGGAAAAGAAAGCTTACCATCCCATTGCATTGCATAAGCGTTAAGAACGAATCACCTCGTCGCCGCCTTCACAACAATAGGGACTAGTTGTGTTAACCAGTGGGTCATTTTGTAGTTGGTACTGTTGATCTTGGACACCACACACACGCCGCTTTCTCTCCAATGCCCGGCGCTTTAGTCGGGACATATCAACAGCGATTGCTGTTGATGCTAATAGACGGACCTTTCTGCTTGATCTGAAGACTTCCAATTCCTTCTCAGCCTCTTGTCATATCGACCTGCAGTGTCAGCCTAACATCCCAAAATACCACCCCACCACACCCTCTGGCCCTAACACCATCTCATCCCTTGTGGACAAACTCAAGATCTGAAAGTGCGAACGCCAGTCCCGGAAGCCATTCGGGTGTAATCTATTGGCGATAGCCATGTAAAGGTTGTAGGGAACGTTTCTTCTTCATTGGGGAACGCTTATTTTTTACCTTTTCTCCATAAAGATGTACTCCATTCTTCTATATACGAACATAGGTTCACACGCACAATTTGGTTTCCAGGCTTTTTTCCGATAATGTTTTGTGTTGTTGGGGTGAAAACGGTGCGTTTATAGATGATTTGGACACGTCAAGAGGGTGACAATGATCAGTACAGCGTAAGGCTGCTGGACAAATGACGGAATTACTCGCTCTCTTCCTCTCCTTTCTCTCTACCTTTATTCTCCACCCCCACCCCCACCCCTCCTCCCAACCTTATTTTTCTACCTCTTTCTCCATCCCCCACCATCCCTCTCACTCTCTCTCACTCTCGCTCTCCCTCCCTCCCTCCCGCCCTCTCTGTCACTCGGATCTAGACTCGTTTTCAGGATATTGCACTTCCGGCCACGAGGGCCAACTGTGGAAGGATGACGCCAACATGGCTTCCCTGGTGTCCATTGCACACAGATGTACGCAACAAGGGGATGTAGGCCTTCAGCAGACCTGATATGTTTTCACTTTAACCCAACATTTCTTGTCACACGTGTATGCAACTGAATAAACAAATCATTGGTTATGTATCCCGCACTCTTATTGCGTTGAACTGAACCTACTTCAAATGACGTTGATTAGCTCATGGCCAATAAAACGTCACATGCTTTCAAGCCAGTCTCTCTCTCTCTCTCTCTCTCTCTCTCTCTCTCTCTCTCTCTCTCTCTCTCTCTCTCTCTCTCTCTCTCTCTCTCTCTCTCTCTCTCTCTCTCTCTCTCTCTCTCTCTCTCTCGTTCACTTTTCCCCTTTTCTTTTCTTTGTCTTTTCTTCCCTGCAGGGATATATGGCAACGTGTGAAGTGTGTGTGAGTACAGCGCAACAAGAAAAGTTTATATTGCTATTTGTTTTCTGTCAAAAAAGCTCTGAGCTCACAACTGTGCCCGTTTCGTCATGATTACACAAACTTCAACCAGACAAACATTTGTTGTAGGACACAAACTTATCATATAGGTTTATCTAAAGAAACTCCAGACAAAAAGTGTGTGTAGGACACAAAATCATCATATAGGTTTCTCTAAAGAAACTCCAGACAAAAAGTGCGTGTAGGACACAAAATCTTCATATTGGTGTCTCTCAACAAACTTAGCCAACTTTTATACGTGTTTTCGTGCCTGTAGATTATATGTACATGCGCGCTTGTGCATGTGTGTGTTTGTGCGCGCCAGTTTTTTCGTGTGTGGGTATAGTGTGTGTTTCGCGCGAGCACAAGACACACGCCTGAGAAAGAGCGAGATTGTGATGCTACTACTACTACTGCTACCATACTACTACTACCACTACTACTACTACTACTACTACTACTACCATACTACTACTACCACTACTACTACTACTACTTCTACCACCACTACTACTACCACCACTACTACTGCTACCACTACTATTACTACTACTACTACCACCACTACTACTGCTACCACTACTACTACTACTACGACTACTACTCCTACTATTAGTACTACTACTAATAATAATGTCACTTGTATAGCGCATAACCAGACTTGTAGTTGGCTCCCAGCTCTCATTGACACGCTTTCAAATACACTGAAAAATCAACAGCAATTGGGGTAGGAAGGGAAGAGGGAGAGGGGTGGAGATATAACATTATGTTAACATCAACATCATACCTGTTAACATCAACATCATACCTGTTAACATCAACATCATACCTGTTAACATCAACATCATACCTGTTAACATCAACATCATACCTGTTAATATCAACATGGAGCATAACTGAGGCCAAGCAATAGAACCGCCGAGCGCTATTTGCAACAACACACATCGCTAGTAAAAAGGAGGAGTGGGGTTATGTCTTCAACATTTGTTGTTGAAAGAGTTCAGTGACTGTAGAATGTAAAATTGCAAAGGTTGTTCAGTAGGAGTAACAACCTCCGTACAAAAAGACAATCTACAGCAATAACTGATTCAACCGTCCCGACGAAGACCGCTGAACCCTAGAAGAGGAACAATAAGAAGACAATGAAATGGGTCTGTACTATAACATTGAGCAGGTCTCACACTAATCTTACGTATACATCCACAAGTTTCCGCCACCTACACCTTTGACATCGTTCTAGGACGGACAATGAAGAAGATAAGAAAAGAAGAGAGAGAGATCTATTTCCTGCTGTATGACGCAGTTGAGCCCCCAAGAGTATTCCTGTATTTCAAATCAACAACTGAAGGTTTGGGCAACCTACCCGTCTGACATCAATATTGGACTGGAACGATCAACAGCACACCTTGAAGGGTATGAGGAGGAGTAATTGTAGGAGTAGAAGGAGGAAAAGCTTCAAGTTTGGTTTTGTTATCAAGACTAATGGTAGTGATCGCATCAAGAAGTTAAAAAGTTTCTACGAGCTAGGTATTGACATCGTTCTGAGACTGGCGAGGTGAACATCGCCATGAAGAAGCAGAAGAAGAAGAAGAGAATGAGGTAAAGGGGGAAGAGCAAGGAATGGGAAGGTGGGACTGATGAGATTGACCCTAACTATGGCATTAACACCTTCAAAGTGTGGGCGACCTGCCGGTCTGACCTTTAGGACTAGCCAGGTAAACGTAAAAGTGAAGTAGAAGAAGATGAGAAGGAGGAGGAAAAGATGAAGGAGCAATGAAAGAGAAGGAGGAAGAAGAAGATTGAAAGGCTAACTAGGAAGACGAAGAAGATGAAATACAAAAATTAGGAGGCGAAAAAAGGAAGAAAAACAAACGTGATGAAGGAGGAGGAGGAGAAGACGAAAGAATCCTTGAAAACATCACGGAGAGAAAAAGAACAAATGAAGCCGTTGTGGAAAGGTGAACAACAAAAGACGACAGAGGAGGAAAATAGGACAAAGCATTAGTTACGACCACGATTAACCGCAACACAAAACACAAAGGCCATGGGGATTGGCCTAGGCTATAAAGACAAGGCACACATCAAAGGCCGCTGATGGGTGCGTAACACGCGTGGCTTATGTAACCTGTCGTGCAGTTCGGCTCTGCTCAGCGTTACGGTTCGTTCAGGATAACTCCATCTGATGAAAGGGGAGGTTTACGCTCATCCGTTCCTGCTCAAGATATACGCACCTGTTTATACTCTACATTCAAAAAGCTGGGAGAGGGAGATATATATAGGTGTTTAAGAACAACTTGGGAGACCAAAAAGGAAAAAGAAGAACAGAATGAGCAAACACGGGCTAGAAGGGAGTAACAAACAGAAATGGTGGATGAGCATTTGAAAGTGAGGGTTTAAAAACAGTACACGAAACAAAACAACCTTATAAAGGAGGAGGAGAGGATATAAGACGATTTTAACAATATTTGTAGTTTTCCATTTTGGGGGACTTTCTTTCTTTATTTTTTTTTTATTTGCATTTATTTATTCATTGTTAATATGTGTGTGTATGTGTGTGTCTTTATGTGTGTGTCTAGGACATGAGCGTCAGGATCTTTAAAGTCCGTTATGATGGAATGTATGCGACACACAGACTAGACCTCGGTTTATACTCTCATCCGAAGGAGTAGGAAAACAGGAGTAAAGTGTCTTTCCCAGGGACAGAACCCAATGGCCCAGCCAGGGCTCGAACCCGGGACCTTCAGATCCGCAAGCCGAAGCACTACCATTAGACCACAGTGCCTCCTTAAACACACACACACAAACCACAACACATAACACACAAACACGCACGCACACAAACATACCACAACACATAACACACAAACACCAACCACAACACACACACACACACACCATTGAATGAACGATATCCACAATTAGTAAAGAAGAAGAAACCTGATACAGATAATTGATTGATGCCAAGCTTTTTCCTAAACTGTTGTGTTCATTCTTTCATCTCCACGACGAAACCTTTTTAAATTTAAAATTTTTATTTTGATAGATTTTGTAATGCCAGTCTGCGCGCGCGTTAGAGAGATAGTGTGCATTTGTGCATAATTCCGTTTGCGGATGCGGATATTTCCGGTTGCGGATTTCTTTTACAGGTGCATTTGGAGTGGGTTGCTTTGCTTTGGAAAGCTATCTCAATGATGTGTGCTGCTGCTTGATATGAGTTTTCTGTGAACCAAACAAATCAAATGAACTGTACATGTGTTACGTCAGTATATGTGCGTTAGTACTAACAATGAACTGGAAGAGATTGTGTGTCATAAGGATTTTATGTATTATTCTATTTGTTTTAACTTTTTTTGTTTCTTCTGTTCTTCCTTTGTTATTGGCTGAGACGCCATGTGCTGTATCAATTGTTCATTTGGGTCATGAAGATTGGATGGCTTGACTGGACTTGACTTTGCAACAGCACAGCGTGCAGTCCTAGTTGAAGGCGAGCCACAACAATAGGGCACAATGGGAAGTTTAGGGTTCTGGTCTGTGATTACATTTAATTGTAACTATCTACCAATGCAGTATTAGTCCAAGTTCCAATGGTCTGTTAGTTTGTATTCAGGATCAACTTTATACTTTCTACGCACACACACGCACACACACTCGAACTCATACACACACACTCTCTCTCTCTCTCTCTGTCACACACACAAAACTCCCTCCTTATTTCAAGCTGAGAAAAGTCAACATGAATTAAGTGTCCTTTAACATGAATATAAGTGTCCTTTAACATGAATGTGTTTTTGAACACGGTTGTTTGGTCAGTGTTTGTCGTCACATTTATTTGCTGTTCATTTCAGTGTATCGATAGTGATTAAAACGCAGAAACACATGACACTCTTCTCATCTTCTTCTGTTATTTAAGGTTCATTAGCCAAAGACAGACGGACAGAGAGGGGGAGAGGGTGGAAGAGAGAGGGAGGGGCATAGAGAAAAAGAGAGTAAGAGAGAGAAAGAAATAGAGAGAGGGGGGAGAAAGAGAGAAAGAGAAGGAGAGAGAGAGATTCAGAATCAGACATGTTATTTACACCAAGGATGGAGATTGTAGGCTGTTACCCTAATCTTACAATCTGCCCTTGTATCATCTATTCTCACATAAACAATATTATAAATATCACAGAATTATAAATATCACAGTAGTATAAATATGACAGTATTACAAATATCACAGTACACATATTTGGGTGGGGTGTGGTAACTGAATAAGACTCTTCTCGTCCTGTTCTGTAATTAGAGAGAAAGAGAGAGAGGGAGAGAGAGAGAGAGAGAGAGAGAGAGTGAGAGAGAGAGAGAGAGAGAGAAGCAAATATGCAAAGTTGTGTGCTAAGTCTTAACATTGCATGGTCCAGAAGGTTACAGAAACGAAACTGTTTCTGTTCCTCATGAACATCAAATGGCATTTATCCGCTAATCACCGATCCCAAAATAATTTCTTCGTCTTGGATCATTCCAGCTTTTATTTGTTCATGCGTCGTCTAGCGGATAGTTTGATCTACCGAGGCCTAGTTCTCTTATGTGCTGACGATTCTGCTGTATTCCACAGTGTGTATGATATTTGGAAGAAGGCTGAAGATAATCAATGATCAGGCAGAGGGGAGGGTGCTGACTACAGAGGATTGGGCTGCAGGAGAGAACATCTTACAAGACACACACACACACACACACAACACCATAGCCATCGTCCTCATCATCCTAATCGTCATCGTCATCGTCATAATAATCGTCATCGTCCTTAAGTTATATAAGACAACACCTCATCCCATCCATCACTCACAAAAAAATTCATCGGATGTCGACAGATTTTATTTTTAAAACAAAATGTTGTGTTCCACAAATATTTAGGAGCCATTGTATTAGACAATAGATCCCGACAAGAAGTCCTCTCCAGGATCGCACAAACTGCGGCCCGGACAAGTTTGAAGCCCATTTGGAAAGACAGGACCATCCGTCTACATTCCAAGGTAAGGCTGCTGCGCCCTCTTGTCATATCCATCTTTCTATACGCTTGCAAAACATGGACCCTCACAGCAGATCTACAACGAAGAATACAAAGCATAGAAATGAGGTGCTACAGAAGACTTCTGGGCATTTCCTTTACCCAGCGTATCACCAACAACGAAGTCCGACAGACCATCACACAAGCCATTGGACAACACGATGACCTGCTCACAGTGGTGAAGAAACGGAAACTCCGATGGTATGGCCACATCACCAGAGCATCAGGCCTTGCAAAGACCATCCTGCAATGAACGGTGCAAGGAGGCGCGAGAAGAGGGAGAAAGAAAAAGAGGTGGGAGGACAACATTCGAGAAGCACAAAACAGGGCGAAGCCAGTTACAGGCCTTTTTGGACCGGGGGTAATGGTATGGTCTGGAACAACTCGTTTAGGACCGGGGGTAATGGTATGGTCTGGAACAACTCGTTTAGGACCGGGGGTAATGGTATGGTCTGGAACAACTCGTTTAGGACCAGGGGTAATGGTATGGTCTGGAACAACTCGTTTAGGACCAGGGGTAATGGTATGGTCTGGAACAACTCGTTTAGGACCAGGGGTAATGGTATGGTCTGGAACAACTCGTTTAGGACCGGGGGTAATGGTATGGTCTGGAACAACTCGTTTAGGACCAGGGGTAATGGTATGGTCTGGAACAACTCGTTTTGGACCAGGGGTAATGGTATGGTCTGGAACAACTCGTTTAGGACTGCATCCTAACCCCGGACAACTTGTGTAGGTTTCTTCCATGCCTCAAAATCCCTGGCTCTTACCACGTGATTGGACTGTGATTCCTGCATTGGGGATGTCCCAGGCTTAGGGCCAAGGTTGGGGCTGTCACAGTGAGACGGTCGACCATTATTTTGCCATTTGTCGTGCTTTGGCGGGCAGGCAAATTGTTTTGCCTGTGAGCCCTTGATTGGCACATGTGACAATTTGCGGCTTTCTCATCTCATCCCACCTTTGGTCCTCCGTGGTCAAGGAGAGAGAGAGGGAGCGATTATGTAATAAGACCTGAAGTTGGGGTGAGCGAGGGGGGGTAGGTATATCAGCATGTGAAGGCAGTCATGACATAACACGATGTTAATAATACCTTTGATGTTCACCCAACAGTGGACAGACACGGCCAAAGGCTACACAACTGGTCTATTCTCACACAGAGTATTCCGTCACTGTGGGATCGCCGCACGTATACAATCTGTCTGTTTGTCTGGCTGACTCTCTCAGTAAAGGTACATTGTTGGGACACCAGCGCTTGATGTAGGAAGTAGTATTGATTTCAACACTGAATCCCGACCAGGTTTTGAGCAGCTCTATGACCGGGTAGGTGCGCTATACAAGTTTAGTATTGGCTAGCTGTCTTCAGATACTGCAAGATGATGGTCAAGGCTGTTGGAACTCTAGATACTGCAAGATGATGGTCAAGGCTGTTGGAACTCTACAAACAAACAACAAAGACTGGATCTTGTTTCATCAAAACATGTCCTACGCTTGTGCTTTCTCCATAAAGGGGTAGCTAAGTTGACGTTCACCTTTGTACGGTCTTTGATTCTGTTCTTGACTTCTTTCTTCTATCTGAATCAAACTTTTAACATCAGCCAACGCTTTGAGAACTAAATACGCATCTCTCTCATTGACTTATACCAAACTTGCCTCTCTCTCTCTCTGTCATTGACTTATAGCACACTTGCCTCTCTCTCTGCCATTGACTTATACCAAACTTGCCTCTCTCTGTCATTGACTTATACCACACTTGCCTCTCTCTCATTGACGTATACCACACTTGCCTCTCTCTGTCATTGACTTATATCACACTTGCCCCTCTCTCTCTTTGACCTATATCACACTTGCATCTCTCTCTCTGTCATTGACTTATATCACACTTGCCTCTCTCTCTCATTGACTTATACCAAACTTGCCTCTCTCTCTCATTGACTTATACCACACTTGCCTCTCTCTCTCATTGACTTATACCACACTTGCCTCTCTCTGTCATTGACTTATATCACACTTGCATCTCTCTCTCTGTCATTGACTTATATTACACTTGCATCTCTCTCTGTCATTGACTTATATCACACTTGCCTCTCTCTGTCATTGACTTATACCACACTTGCATCTCTCTCTCTGTCATTGACTTATATCACAATTGCCTCTATCTCTGCCATTGACTTATACCACACTTGCATCTCTCTCTGTCATTGACTTATACCAAACTTGCCTCTCTCTCTCATTGACTTATACCACACTTGCCTCTCTTTGTCTCTCTGTCATTGACTTATACCACACTTGCCTCTCTTTGTCTCTCTCTCTGTCATTGACTTCTACCACACTTGACAGTCCAAGCCATTTCTGTCTCACAAGTTGCACTCCCTCATGGCGTGACAAGAAAATAATAATATTTATTCCTGTCCTTTGTTCACATGTCAGAAAACAGAACGACCATCTGTATTGTGCTGATAAATATACAGTCAAACCAAATGACCTGTCTACACTGTAACCCATGGCAACAGACGCTAGCAGAGAGCGAGGTCATGCAATTATCATCATTATGGAATACACAAATAAACCCACAACCCTTCAACCTGCAATCTTACCTTGTGGTCACCCACCCTCTCTCTCTCTCTCTCTCTCTCTCTCTCTCTCTCTCTCTCTCTCTCTCTCTCTCTCTCTCGATTCTATTAGGCAGAAATACATCACTGCTATTGATTTTAAAAAACATAAAGAATCTTCACAGACGTGAACGGCATTTTTTTTTTTACAATTATATTTAAATTTTGGTGTGTTTGTGCTATCTCTGAATGCTACCAAAAGGAAATGACGTTTTATGATTGTTAAATATGCGTTCAGCATTCGTATGTGTGTTCATAAATATATGTTATAAAAGAAATCAGAGCTAAAAAGTGACAAAAAGGGAAATGTTAAAGATGAGAACCAAAGAAAAATGGTGGGGAAAATGAAAACAAATGAAATGAAAAGAAAGTATAAGAAAGGGGAAAAACATTAAACAAGAGGCAAGAAATTACAAAATATTTATAAAAGTTACATACAAAGAGAAAAAGAAAAGTTAGGGAAAGAAAAGATAAGAAAGATATGAAAATTATGTAAACGTACATTGAGAAAGTCCTCATGAATTTTACTTATTTTGCATGTGAATTGATATAAAATGTGTATGCGTGTGTGTGTGAATGTGTGTTGATTTATGTTTATTTCTTCCCATTGTAAACCCCCTCCCCAAACTGTATGGGCCGGAGACCTAATAAAAACAGTGTCAAAGGTCAAAAGTCTCTCTCACTCACTCATTCTCGCTCTCTCTCCGCCCCCTCCCTCCCTTCTGTTGAGGTTAGCATGGTGTATTGAACAGTGAACGTGCAGTGCCTGGTGTCCGGGTAGTTGTGGTGATGGGAGGTGGGGAACAAAGGGGAGGAGGGGGAAATGGGTGGAGTTTGGGACCGGAGAAGGGCAAGGCCATCGATTTTCACTTTACAGCAAACTTATTTGGATTGAAGTCGTCCTTGAGCGCATTTTGTGGCAGACCATCGGGACTCTCGCTAGTTACCGTCGATTGGAGCAAATTGTAGAGCCAAACTTTGGACTCCACACTGTGGTGAGTAGGTGTGTCGTGTTCCACCCTTACAGCCAAATATAGAGCAACGCATGAGTCAATTTCTCGTTCACAGACACGGACAAGCGCTGTCCGACAGTGCGCAACATTGAAACATTGAAGTAAAAATGTTACATAAAACAGTAACCATGATATATCGTCTCATCACTGCTACATTAAAACATTGACGTAAAAGCGTTACATAAAACAGTGACCATGATATGTCGTCTCATTACTGCAACATTGAAACATTGACGTAAAAATGTTACATAAAACAGTGACCATGATATGTCGTCTCATCACTGCAACATTGAAACACTGACGTAAAACTGTTACATAAAACAGTAACCATGATATGTCGTCTCATCACTGCAACATTGAAACATTGACATAAAACTGTTACATAAAACAGTAACCATGATATGTCGTCTCATCACTGCAACATTGAAACATTGACATAAAACTGTTACATAAAACAGTAACCATGATATGTCGTCTCATCACTGCAACATTGAAACATTGACATAAAACTGTTACATAAAACAGTAACCATGATATGTCGTCTCATCACTGCAACATTGAAACATTGACATAAAACTGTTACATAAAACAGTAACCATGATATGTCGTCTCATCACTGCAACATTGAAACATTGACATAAAACTGTTACATAAAACAGTAACCATGATATGTCGTCTCATCACTGCTACATTGAAACATTGACATAAAACTGTTACATAAAACAGTAACCTTGATATGTCGTCTCATCACTGCAACATTGAAACATTGACATAAAACTGTTACATAAAACAGTAACCATGATATGTCGTCTCATCACTGCCACATTGAAACATTGACATAAAACTGTTACATAAAACAGTAACCATGATATGTCGTCTCATCACTGCTACATTGAAACATTGACGTAAAAATGTTACATAAAACAGTAACCATGATCTGTCGTCTCATCACTGCTACATTGAAACATTGACGTAAAACTGTTACATAAAACAGTAACCATGATATGTCGTCTCATCACTGCAACATTGAAACATTGACATAAAACTGTTACATAAAACAGTAACCATGATATGTCGTCTCATCACTGCAACATTGAAACATTGACATAAAACTGTTACATAAAACAGTAACCATGATATGTCGTCTCATCACTGCTACATTGAAACATTGACGTAAAAATGTTACATAAAACAGTAACCATGATATGTCGTCTCATCACTGCTACATTGAAACATTGACATAAAACTGTTACATAAAACAGTAACCATGGTATGTCGTCTCATCACTGCAACATTGAAACATTGACGTAAAAACGTTACATAAAACAGTAACCATGATATGTCGTCTCATCACTGCAACATTGAAACATTGACATAAAACTGTTACATAAAACAGTAACCATGATATGTCGTCTCATCACTGCTACATTGAAACATTGACATAAAACTGTTACATAAAACAGTAACCATGATATGTCGTCTCATCACTGCAACATTGAAACATTGACATAAAACTGTTACATAAAACAGTAACCATGATATGTCGTCTCATCACTGCAACATTGAAACATTGACATAAAACTGTTACATAAAACAGTAACCATGATATGTCGTCTCATCACTGCTACATGTGGTGTAAAGGCAAATCGCAATTAAAAGACGGGAAGGAGATCGACTTGTTTTTAAATTGTATAGTTTGGCAGCATCCAGTACTGTTGTTGAAAAGAGTAGAGGTCATTGGAAGAAAACCACAACAGACTATAACAACAAGGAGCCTGTACGCAGTGACTGACACTGACAGCAGGTTGAGGGGGTCAGTGCTGAAGGACATCAAATGCTAGCAAGGTTGTGATGAATAGACGTAGCCCATCATAAGGCGATTGGGAAGGAAGACGACGAAAAGAAGACTTAGCATTAGAACAGGAACACAAAAATAAGACGTCGACGGTTTGCTATGAGGAAGGTGCCAGGCGGTAAGATGATTGGAGGAGTGTGGGAAGTAGACGCCAGCAGTTTAAGAATGTTGACACAAGACTTAAGACTGTTCTCCATAGACCACCTCGGCCTTGTCTTAAGGGCGCTTCCAGCGTCAAGACACACACTAGCTACTCTGAGTTTCTGACACTGCAGGCATGCGTTACAATCTTCCCTAGTGGGAAATAATTATCAAAGTATATGAATTATAATTATAAATGTTCCGTTAGGGATAGGGTTAGCTCATCAGTTTATGACGTGTAAGAATGACCAAAATATGGATGTGAGGTCGGTGACCTTTGACACTGCACGAGTCGGTCTGAACGGTATGCCTTGCCCAAAGACAACAGAGGACGAGGACTAACCAACATGTGGAGGGAGGGACAGTTAGTGAGAGGGAAAGATCAGAGAGTGGGAGATAGAGAAGACAAACATGAGAGTGATGAGAGAGAGAGATAGAAAGATAGAGAGATATGACTGATAAGCATAGGGGCTTGTGGCGTTACGACTATGTGCTAGCATGCTTCAGGTGCTGTGCACGGATTTGACCCTGCACTCGTGTTGATTATTTATGCCATTGGTGCATTTGGCCTGCAGCCCTTTGAGCCCATCCGGGAGTGAAAAGTGCGCTGTGTTAGACAAGCCGATGGCTGTGTGGTGTATTGACTCACAGGGCATCGAGTATTGACTGACCGATATGGAAATCACATAATCAATCTCCCTAGATCAAGATCGATTCTTCCATAGCGGCACACCGCTGACCTTCATCCACAAACGGCTTTCAGGACCTTTGTACCTGCTTTTGTTGAGAGAGACAGACCGAAGGAGAGAGAGAACAAACGCTGTGCTATAAAAAAAAAAAACAACAAAAAAACAACAACAACAACTCCTTCTTTCTCTTTTTCATCCACTTGTTGTTGTTGTTGTTTTTGTTGTTGATCTCCTTCTCCTTCTTTATCTTCTTCTCTTCCTCCCCTCTTCGCGCTTTGTGTTTGTGTGTTTGACTATGTGCGCAAAGCTGCAACCTGAAGCGGTTGATCACATGGGAGACAGACCATACAACAGCCCTGTCTGTGTGGTTGGTTGCCAGTTTATGACCGTGGTCATCCGCCACCCAGGCCAAACATCCCACACCCATCTTGACACAAGTCTTGCCTCACACTTCCTGCCTACACGCACTGCGCTTCCGAGTTGTTTACATGTGGTTATTTATCAGTGGCCTATTCAGCCCCGATGCTTCAATCTTGATAAGTGTAACTCGAATTCGTTTATTCACTGCCTTGCACAACTATGAGCCATGTTAGAGTCACGTGGTGGGCGAAATCAAAGTGGGCGTTTTTCAATGTCCAATTTAGCAGTATGATTGCTTTGGTGGTTCAGTATTATTTAGGTCCCGTACCCCTTGTTCCCTGGGATGGTTATCCCCGTCTGCCATATGGCCAATGGTACCCCTTGGGGTCATGAGCAATCTTGTCACTGTAGATTGTTCTAACCTATAAAGGGAACAGTGAAAGCCCCAGTTGAAAACCTGTCTTGCCTTTGTAGGCATGACTAATTCACTGCGGCAACAGTTCCCCCCGTTGGAGTGCCGGGGGTTTCAGTATAAATAGTATCCCCACTTTATGGAAATTTAGTGCTTTAAATTCCCACTGTCGCTGTCTTCATCATTTGCTCTTTCCCATTCCTGATCTGTCCTATCACTCTGCTATACTTTCTTCTTCTTCGCTAGATCAATGACATACCTTTTCTCTTGAAAACTCTTCCTGGACAAGACTCCTTGTTTGTGTATGAGGTCTGTTGGATCAGCTTGGGAGTGTTGGACGCTTTCTGCCGGGTGGTCACTGGGGCTTCCTATGATTGTATTATTTCGCACTATAGGCATTTTATATGTATGTGTTTTGTTGATGATTTATAATGATGGTTGTATTCTATTTTGTTTTTGTAACCGGGGTGTTCGCGTAGTTGAGGTCAACCCTCAGCCGTCCCCCGCGTGGGATGTCTTTATTGTAAAGTGACTGGCCGGTGGAGGGCATTCAATTTTCCCACTAGGGTTGTTTCGGCAGATCTTTTATGCGGATCGGGGGTTGTCCGGTCCTGATTTGGCTCGGAAGAGTCCGCTGGACCTAAAGCAACAATAAATCAATCAATCATATGGCCAATGGTGGGTGTAGACGTTAAACCTCAGTGTTCAGTTTAGTTTATCCACAAAGCCTGTTCACTCAGCAACAAGGCAGGAGTCGTATGAAGTTTTCCAACTTTATTCAGCAAACATCCTATCATATCCTATCCTATCCCAAAGGTCGTTGGGGCACCACAGATGATCGTTTAATCAGCGTACATCAACAACTTCATACAAGATCGCTTTCCGAAAATCACTACAGAAATCATCCCTACAAGCAGACAGTGCATTACTTACATAGCCTCTCTGCAATCGGGAACAAATTCGAACATCCCAGAATGACGCAATAACACCCAATCAAAATGAAACTCGTCACCGGAACTATGCATTGTCTTACGTCACATTATGTTTACGAATGTAGATGATTCGACCAGCTTTTACCCGTGAGATCGGGAAGCTTCTAACGATAATAAACAAGTAATTCCAGAAAATTCTCAACAATATCGACCTACAAAAATTATCACCATTATAAAAATCTTCTTCTAGCAACATCGCAACATCAAATCAAAGGTAAATTTACGCTATCGTTGCTTGCTTTGCAAAACAAAATGATCGGATCTATTGTGCGGGTCTCAATGGTAACACTAATCTTCCTCTCTCTCCTTCTCCTCCTCTCTTTCCTCCTCTTCTTCATAGAGCTGATTACACTGGACTATTCTGAATATAGTGTGCAGATATCCTTTAACCATCTGTTGGCCATTCTCCATAATTATTTTAGTTTATTGAGCATTAACTGTTTCTCTGGAGACCTACACAAGACTACCTTTTTATCATAGGATTTTCTTTCTGAGATAGATAGGGAAGAAACAAATAATAAAATAAATAAAACAAAATAAGTACAATAAATACATACATGATTTGCCGTGGAGTTGTCTTCTACACATTTTATTTTTCAAAACGTTTGTATTTATTTCTACTTAGGATTGTGCTCCGTTGTCTTGGGCGTAATGCGATGCGTCTAGGGCTGCAAGTTTGCGCCCAGACGGTTAGATCCTGTTTGTCGATGTTGAAACGAGCACGCCTTGCTGCTGCCCAATAGAAAAACACAACGTCTGCCCAGGCGTTGACCACAAACCAGCAGCTACATCATTTGTCGCCTGACACCAACAGTAACCTTCTGCATTGGCAATAGTCAAACATTTGTTGCTTCACTCATGTCCAAGCAACGGGAAAAAAAGGAGGAAAAATATTGTGGCAAGATTCTTTTTTCTTATAGGAACTGTTGTTTGATAACCCATCAGAAGATTTAGTTTAGTAAGATACGGCTGCCGGGTCGAGAGGAAAGCGAAGATCATGTATGTTTTCAGTCATAACTTTCATTCGTTCGTCCGATTTTGCGTACGAAATTTAGTCTCATTTGTTGCATTGTTGTGCAGAAAGGGAAACAATGAAAACATTTGTTCTCTTAAAGTAAGGTGTACAGTAAGGTGTAAAGTAAGGTGTGTAACAAAGTGTCAGTATTGGCAGAGAGCTGCTTTGCTTTCTGTGGTAGAGTCATCCCAGAACAGGGTCGACACGACCACTAGGATATTTTCCTCATCACACTCACACTTGCAGGAAAATTTGTCCTTATTATCTTTGCACGTGGTGTAAACTTCGGGCTTTATAAAATCATGCAATCAGTTATAAAGAAATAGAAACCTGCATGTGAATTCTGGCATCTCATTATAGTGCTGAAACGTAGAGCGCGACGGTCGTAGTGTCTGAAACCACGTGACGACGCCATTTCTTCATCTCCATGGCCTGAGGATGGCAGGAAACAGCAACACACAATGCATTTACTCTCTTCACATACATTTATGTACACACAGACAGGGACACACACACGCACACACATGCACAAGTTCGCACGTACGCTTGCGCAAGCTAATTTCTGGCATTCGCACATAAGCATGTACGAACACCTGCACCTATAGAGACATACACAGACAGTGACCCACCCAACAGGGCTGATCAAGCCACTCTTGTTACTGATGCCACACTCGAGCATCAGTACCAGAGAGAGAGAGGGTGGGAGGAGAGGGAGAAGGGGAAGGAAGGAGGAAGAAGGAGCTATCAAACAAACTAAATGACAGTGGTGTTTTTGCCCACAACGACTTGTCTGGCTGTCTTCCCCTTAAAACGTCAGCTTCTGTCTGACGATCGGCCAAACACAAAAGAAGGCAGTAAGTATGACGGCCTACTAGCGCCAAAACCGAGAGTTACCATTATCACGAGATAATTGAAATTATCACGTGTTCTGTGTAATTTACAGAGATGGCGGTAATCCACAGTGTTAATTATTATTTATCAGTATTTTCCACGCCTTTCTAGCGCCAAAAGCTGATAATTACAAATATCATCAAATAATTACAAATATAGGAAAATTACAATTATCAAGGGATAAGTACAATTATCATTGAAAAATTACAAATATGTTCGCGGGATCATGTTTAACTTTCAGTTTTGGCTCTAGCAATTTGCCTGGAAATGGGCCATAACCGAAATTTGTCATTTTCACTTGATAATTACAATGTTTACGTGTTAATTGTAAATATGTTGTTGATATTTGTTATTATCAGGTTTGGGCGCTATTAGACCGTCATAGGTGTGAATTACACAACACACGTGTTAATTACTATTATCACTGATATCTGTAAATGAACGTTTTGGCGCTAGTAAGTCGCCTTAGTCAGAATTAAGCATGATCATGTAAATTTGGATGTGTCCGAACTTGTGCCATACACCTAATTTTACTTCCAATTTTAATGAGTTGTATTATTGTCTATACCGTGTCTCATGTATATGGCTTTGTAAATATATATATGTGTGTGTGTGTTTGTAAGTTTGTATGCGTGTGTGTAGTGTGTATGTGTATTTCTGTGTCTCTATGTATGTGTCGGTGCGTACCTGCTTGAGGTTATGTCCGTGTTTTGGGGTGTTTCTGCGCATGAGATTGCAACCTTGATCCGTTCTTGTGTTCACTTTGTGTTGAAAGTTGTATTGCCTATTGATTCTTGTAATGTTTTAATGTTAATTGCTTGTAGCAAAAACCAATAAACTTTGAGTCTTGAATCATGTAAATTTTTGTAATTATGAACTGAAAATTGTAATTATTATGTGATAATTACAAATTTCGGTTTGGGTGCATTTCCAGAAATTGTAATTATCTGATGATATGTGTAATTATCTGATGATATGTGTAATTATCAGGTTTTGGCGCTAGTAGGCAGTCATAGGAAAGGACCAGAACGAGTTTGAAATTACCTCCCTTCCCCCCCGCCCCCCTCTCGCCTTACACACACACAGACACACACAGACACAAATAACACATTCCCTACGTGAATAATTGTTGATTTGTCTTACCCTCCAAATCCTCACTTCCTCTCTCAAACAAACAAAAGAAATAAGTCAGGAGGTCAGAGAACTGCACCAAAGCAAGAACGAGATTTAAAATCAGTTTGTGACGTACTGATCCTGGATATGACCGTGGTTGTCTTGTCCTGTTCAAGGCCTTGTTTTATCCACCGATCTCGCCGTGTCCCAAAATGCTAATGTGGTCCCCCCACCCCACCCTTTCTCTCTGTTTCCCTCCCTCTTCACAACCCCCAACGTTCTCAGTATAATGCAGTATATCTACCGTCAGGGTCGTGTAAGACTGCTCTGCACGATCAGAACAAGGACTGCAGTGTTTGCGATCCTTTGGGAGTTGACTGACGAGCAGGCTGATGAGGCCACTGATACGCCTGCCAGCCTGCAGCGCCTGAGCTCCATAGGAACTGTGATAGTTGCGATTCTTGGTGAATTGTCACTTGCGGGGTGCTTCTGGATGTGTCCAGTGCCAACACCGCTATGCCAGCCCGCTTTACCGTGCCAGCGCCAGTAGTGAAGCTAGGATAGTAGCTGTCGACGAAGGTATTGGTGAGGCCATTGCCTCTGCGCTAGGCTATCCAATGTTGAAGGTCACGTAGGACACGGTCCACAGTCTTTCCTCTTTGTCGTTGGAGGCGGCGCAGCTCTCTCGTGCAATGATGTCTGTTGGGGTGACTGAGTGGTCCGGGGCTTTGCACAGTTCTTTGCGGCAAGTGTGTATCCTGAGCGACTTGGTTCAGCAGCCTTGTGAGACTAGCGCACCATGTAAAATGTTTAATGTTGCATAAGATGTTTGAGGAGGTGGTGGCTAATTGGTTAAGCCCCACTGGACTATTTCAGCCTGCAGGTGACAAGGATAAAGTCAATGATAAACACATGACGTGGGCTCCAGTGCCATCCATCCCTTTAGCCTCATTGTCTACCCAAACCATCTGTTCAACTGAAAACGTCTACCTTCCTTTGAGGAGCCTGTAGCAAACACTTCCTGTTAGTTCCTTCAGATGTTCAAGAAACTGTGACTTACATGGCGCTATTTTTCCATGATGACGTGCTTTAAGGCACGGGGAAAAATAACAATTTCAAGATTCCGAAGAGTTCTTGCAATGCCGCAGTGCAACACACATGTTTGTGTGTGTGTGTAGGGGGGGGGGGGGGGGGTATGTGTGTGTGTGTGTTTGTGTTTGCGCGTATACATATGTTTAAAGTAGCTATACAGAAATAGTTGTTCTTATTCCGAACATTACGGGACTGTTAGTAATGTCACTCTCTGTGAGCTTTGTAGGTAGATTTCTATGGCGTACGAACAGGGTCAAACGCGCGATGAAAAGTAGCGATGCTTTGCATCGATACTATTCTCATAAGGATCCATCCGTTTAGGAAAGTATCGCTACTTTTCTCAAAAGGATCGCACATTTTCTAAAATGGAACGCCAATTGCGAAAGTATCGATGCTTTCTGAAAAGTATCGATACTTTTTAAAAAGTATCGATACTTTGCATCGATACTTTAGCTCGAGCAGTTTCATCGCGCAGTTCCGAAGTTTACGGAGACGAAACACACTGTTTCTGCAAAACTGAAATCGGTCAAGCTAATGAAAAAATATACATGTATTATGTAACATTCCGCAGTTCCAATTGTCCTTTGCAGAGCAAATTAATTAATAAATATAATTTTTCCAAATAGCTAAATATAAGAATTACTATTAGTTAATAAATAATATCTACATCCATCTTCCCGCCTCAAATAACGCAAAACGAAAGGAAAGCAAGCAGATTGGCGCGATTGCCTGTTTTGTGTTCCGCTTTAGTTCTGATCAAGCTTTTGGAAAATTTGCATACTGTGTATTCGGAAGAACTCGGAAATGCGCGATGAAAAGGATCGATCCTTTCGTAACGGAGCGATGCAAAGTAGCGATACTTTTCAAAAAGTATCGATGCAAAGCATCGCTACTTTTCATCGCGCGTTTGACCCTGTTCGTACGCCATAGATTTCTACGTGTCAGTCTGATGTTATTACACATAGTGAGTAGTTCAGACATTAGCACACTTTCTATGTGTGTTGGTGCCGTGGCTGCTCAATTCAATTGCATTTGGTAAGTTAAGACTAGTATTATTATTAAATTGATATGACTATTAAGTGTCACTATTTAACTACGGCTATTGACTTGGAGTGACTGTTGACTTATTGTAGTAGTGTGGACCAGCTATAGATTATTGCTGTGTGGGGAAAAGTCTGTGCTGCTGTCAACTGCTCAGACATCATTTATTGATCTTTTAACCCCAATGCTCACTTGCTGACTTTACTAAACGACATTTTCTCTGCCCACTCACCTCCTCTCACTCTCCCTGTCCTATAAGTCAGTCAGTATAGGTCGGTCAGTATAGGTCAGTCAGTATAAGTTACTCAGTATAAGTCAGTGAATACGTTTCCCTTACTTGCACCCTTCTCTCTCTCACCCTTCCCTCTCTCGACCTCTTCTCACACATACAGGCCGGGCCTTCATATACTCACAACATTCCACAGTCCCGTGGGGTAAGGATGGAAAGGAGATAGAGAGAGAGAGAGAGAGAGAGACAGAGAGAGAGACAGAGAGAGGACGATGTAACAGAAGGGTCGGGGTGGGGTATTACTATGAACCAAGGCAATGTTATTATTTTTGTCTCTCACTCCTTTCGTTGTATCTGACTGACAGGCAGCACGTCGATGACACGGTGGGCATGTAACTGCTGCTTTGCTTCTTGCCAACAAAGATAGCGTATGGCCGAGAGAGAGAGAGAGAGAGAGAGTGTGTGTGTGTGTGTGTGTGTGTGTGTGTGTGTGTGTGTGCGTGTGTGTTTGTGTGAGAAAGAGTTCCGAAGTTCCAAAGTTCAAAGAGAAAAAAGTTAGTTGTACAATGTATGAGAGAGAGAGAGAGAAAGAGAGAGAGAACTAAAACGAGGAAGAGGTTGGGTGAGTTACACATTGACTTGGAACAAGTTACATTACATTACATTACATGAACTTGGAACAAGTTGGGCCTGGAAAATCTAGAATGAAAATTATAGGAGTAGACGTTATCAACCTCTTGGGCGGCAGCACATATTAAGCAAACAAGTTTAACAACTGTTATGAAGTGGATGTATAGGAGGTTAGAAAGTTCTTATTTACTTTGGCTTAGCTCAACATTGTAGGTTCTCTATCCTAACTCATTTCGTCATACATCAATACAGTTATTTACAAGACAGAGAAAGGAGCAATATAGGCCTACCTGCGTTAGTGTATGGAAGCCAACAAAGGAAAGAATGACAGGTCAGTTCACATTCACTCACACATATATACTAAACAAAGTTATGAATGTTTCAAAGAATGGTGCACTATTTACAGAGAATAAATCATGTTTGTTTGATGTGGCAATTCTTAGGCCTATCCGCACATTGAGACTGGACAGTGCAGATGCAGAGCCGCAAACATAGATGTTTAAAGTCACCCTGAGGTTTTGCTTTACCTTATCTTGAGCAGACGAGTTGGATTTCCAAAGCAGATTATTATGAAATTGTTTAAACAGATGTTTTAATAATATCAAGCCATTTGAAAACGGCGCTCTCATTTACTATTTGTTATGCTATCAGCTTCGACGTCTTTAAAGGAACCGTTTGAGAATTCCTACTCCGGTATACGTGTGCCTTATTGTCATCATGTACATACCGTTTCGGAATTCTCTTGCGAGATATTTAGACAAGGAAGTGTCCAAATCTGTTGGAGCTGGAAGTGGGTGGAAGAATCTGTGACACTTTCAACTTTGAACTTTCAACCCCACCTTGCACCACAAGTCTTTCTTTCTATTACGTGTACATTCATGAGCAAGTGTTGAATAGAGTTCACAGACAGCAAATCAAAACATCAGCATTTTCAGCATTTTGTTCTTTTTAATGTTAGTACATTTCTATATCGTTATATGAATTATTAAATATATAAAATAATGCCAGCTGCTTATGTTCAAATGTGTACCCAAACAATCATCAGCACAGCTTCAGTGTTTGACGCTGATTATAAGTGATTGGTGACAAAACAATGTGCTTCTTTTCACAGCTCAAATGTCAGGAGAGTGATACGTTTTCAATCACAGATAGGAAAAACGTTCAGCTTCACCCCCCAGAACCCCCACAAGGGGTTTCACCCCTTGACCCGACTGGGGGACCTACCCCGATCCCCAGAGCCCGCTAATTTTTCAGTTAATTTCAATTTTCTCAGATCTAGATTATAGTCTGTTTGTAAATACAGTAAACCTAAAACCCTAGCAATATATCAAATACCTAAACTATAGTCTGTTTTAAAATATACTGCTAAAAGTCACTACCTAACAATAACATTTAACACACTTAGCTCTTTTTGCAGCATATGAGTCACTCAGAGAGAGAGAGAGAGAGAGAGAGAGAGAGAGAGAGAGAGAGGTGGGGAAGGGGAGAAAGGGTGATGGTAAATTAAACTTTAATCAAATTCTGAGAGAAGACGCGGCAAACCTGCTGTTGTCTGGTCTCGCCACTCAAACTTTGTACGTTTACTGCGAAACACTTTAACAACCTTTAGTACTGTTTTGACATAAATTGCAACTGCAGAAGCGTCGATGAGCTTTTTGTACAGTGTACTTGGAACGTTACAGCAAGACCGGTACATACGCCACTACGCTTCTGTTACCATTGCCTATTACTATGCACACACACACACGCACACACACACACGCACATACACGCACACACACAGAGGCACGCACGAACGCACGCACAGGGTAATGCTAATACTATTAAATAATAATAACAACAATTGTTTCTTATGTTTATGTTTTGTTGCAATGTTCAGAGAAAGTCTGTGTGAAATTTGCTTGTGTAAACATGGGGACTGTGTTTTTATGTAACCCCCCCACCTCATCCCCACCTTCCATTCTCACCCCCACACCCACCCCCACACCCAACATTTTACAAAAATAAATCTACATTTTTGCAAATCTGTGCGAGCTGAGTCCTACCTTGTCCAAAAAATGACATCGAAAAAATGGTCGGCCGTCCGTCTGTCTGTTCGCCGTCCGCCTTCCGTCTGTGTAAAACTTTAAAGCGCTAAGTACTCAGAACCTATTTCATTTATTACAACTAAACTTGGTAAGATGGTGTATACCAAGGAGACCTCATAAATGATCAGTGAATTCGTGACTTCACTTCAAGGTCAAGGTCACAGTGTCATCAAATGTTAGTCAAAAATGACTTTTTTTTTTAAAACAAAATTTCACTTCTTTTCTAGATTATTAATATTGAATTTACGAATCTTTCATGCATTATAGATATCAATGAGACACAAACTTTGCAAATTTAGTCGACCTCACACCAAGGGCAAGGTCACTGGAGCTGTCCAAAGTCAATTGTATAGGTACTCTGAAGTGACCTTGACCCTACACTATGAGAGATATGAAGTCCAAACTTGTTGTATTTAGTGATAATAGGTTGATCTTCCATATAATTATGTTTTTATATTGCATTGATCTTGAGTGGCAAGGTCATTTTAGGTCTTGCAAAAACATACAAAAAATAGGTCATGGCACAGTGGAATGTAATATGCAACAAAAATGGTCTATTTGATCAGACAAGCGTAAGAAATCACTGGGAGTGGTGAAAGTCATTCCAGGGTCAAGGTCACTAAAGACGAAGGTCATCCCAAAGGTCACCTTTTTTTGAGAGGAGGGGGATGGAGGGGGGGGGCGGGGGGGGCAATATACCACCTTTTGTTGTACTTTATTTCATAGTACGTGAGTGTATTTGGAGCCGGAGGTCACTGTCATCTCAAGGTCAAGAGCACAGAAAGACCAAAGTCGGTATTACTTCGCATTTTAATGTCACCATTTCATTCTGGTTTTTCTGGGCACTTATTTTCATGTTAAGTATTTAAGTTCCATAAGGAGCATGTGAGTCATATGGGCTTTGCCCTTGTAGTTCGTATTTTGTGTCATTGTTTGGGTTGGCTGATTTCTCTGTATTTAACGCATCCCGTTTTAAATAAACACCCCCCTCCTCCCTCCTTTCCCCCCCTCTATCTCTCTATCCCTCTCTCTGTCTCTCTCCCCCTCTCTCCCTCTTTCTTTCTCTCTCTCTCCCTCTCTCCCCCCCTCTATCTCTCTCTCTCTCCCTCTCTGTCTCTCTCCCCCCCTCTCTCTCCGTCCACACCCTCTACTTCATCCTACCATTGGTTGTATGTGACTGAAAGAGAGCACGCCGATGACACGGTTGGCATGTACCTGACTGCTACTATGCTTTTTGCCAACAAAGATAGCGTGTGGGCGAGTGTGTGTGTGTTTGTTTGTTTGTATGTGTGAAAGACAGAGAGAAGAGAGTTAGTTATACAATGTATTTGAGAGAGAGAGAGAGAGAGAGAGAGAGAGAGAGAGAGAGAAATTGTTGAGTGTTGGAGAGAGTAGGCTTCCTTGACGCGCGTCCATTGTTGTTCTGAACCAGTTCTCGGTGTTGGTGTTGTGGAGGACTGTACTGTTAGCCTTGTCATACAGGCTGTTGATGACTTCGATAATGTTGGGGTTGAATTTGTACGCTCTCATAGTTGCTCACAGAGCTGCATGTCAGACTCGGTCAAACGCTTTCTTGACGTCTATAAAACACATGATATAGATGTTGTTGGTGCTGTAATTAGTTAGTTAGTCAATGTTACTTATTTGAAATACAGTAATTATTATTATTATTATTATTATGAAAGAGGGCTCACCTCTGATCCGTATAAAAGATCTGCTGAAATAACACTAATGATAACACTGAGGGACTCTACCAGCCGGTCTCTTTATAATAAAGGCATCCCATGCAGGGGATGCTGAGACTTTACTCTAATTTTTTGAACACCCGTGTACACAAACAAAATGGATTATAAACATCATTATAAAATATTAACAAAACACAAACATATTACATTACATGGTTATTGCTTTAGGTCCAGCGGACTCTTCCGAGCCAAATCAGGACCAACACAAACATATAAAATGCCCCCATTGCTAATTCTATAGAAAGCGCTAGTGACCATTTGGCAGAAAGCGTCCAATATCCCCAAGCTTATTCAGCAAACCCTGTACACAAATAAAGCGTTTTTGAAGAGTTTTCAAGAAAAAAGTGAGGTGACTGACATATTGAAAGAGTGAATACTGTAGACAACAGAAAAGAAAAGCTAAGGCAGAAACACAAGGAGTGACAGAAAGGAGGGAATTCCAAGCACTACATTTCCAGAAAGTGGGGGAAATATTTGTATTAAAACATCCCCCGGTATCTCATGGGGGATTGGTGCTGTAGTTTTTTCTCACCGGTATCCCACGGGGAGTGGGGGGAGGGGTTGGTGCTGTAGTTTTTTCTCACCGGTATCCCACGGGGAGTGGGGGGAGGGGTTGGTGCTGTAGTTTTTTCTCACCGGTATCCCACGGGGAGTGGGGGGAGGGGTTGGTGCTGTAGTTTTTTCTCACCGGTATCCCACGGGGAGTGGGGGGAGGGGTTGGTGCTGTAGTTGTTTCTCACCTTCTAATGGCCAGACTTCATTGGAGGTTCGTGGAGGTTCTCAGATCCCGAACCTAGGTTGCTGAACCTTTTTTTATTTCGTGAATATTCAGCGACCTGGGTTCGGGATCTGAGAAACTGGAAAAAAGGTTTTGAACATCCACAAACCTTCCAATGAAAACAGACCATTAGGTCTGCGATACACTGGATGGCGTGTTTGGGGTGTCAGCCAACAGACCATTAGGTCTGCGATACACTGGATGGCGTGTTTGGGGTGTCAGCCAACAGACCATTAGGTCTGCGATACACTGGATGGCGTGTTTGGGGTGTCAGCCAACAGACCATTAGGTCTGCGATACACTGGATGGCGTGTTTGGGGTGTCAGCCAACAGACCATTAGGTCTGCGATACACTGGATGGCGTGTTTGGGGTGTCAGCCAACAGGACATTAGGTCTGTGATACACTGGATGGCGTGTTTGTGGTGTCAGCCAACAGACCATTAGGTGTGCGATACACTGTATGGCGTGTGTGTGGTGTCAGCCAACAGGACATTAGGTCTGTGATACACTGGATGGCGTGTTTGTGGTGTCAGCCAACAGACCATTAGGTGTGCGATACACTGGATGGTGTGTTTGTGGTGTCAGCCAACAGGACATTAGATCTGTGATACACTGGATGGCGTGTTTGTGGTGTCAGCCAACAGACCATTAGGTCTGCGATACACTGGATGGTGTGTTTGTGGTGTCAGCCAACAGGCCATGAGGTCTGCGATACACTGGATGGCGTGTTTGTGGTGTCAGCCAACAGGCCATTAGGTCTGCGATACACTGGATGGCGTGTGTGTGGTGTCAGCCAACAGACCATTAGGTCTGTGATACACTGGATGGCGTGTGTGTGGTGTCAGCCAACAGACCATTAGGTCTGTGATACACTGGATGGCGTGTTTGTGGTGTCAACCAACAGGACATTAGATCTGTGATACACTGGATGGCGTGTTTGTGGTGTCAGCCAACAGGACATTAGGTCTGCGATACACTGTATGGCGTGTTTGTGGTGTCAGCCAACAGGACATTAGATCTGTGATACACTGGATGGCGTGTTTGTGGTGTCAGCCAACAGGACATTAGGTCTGCGATACACTGTATGGCGTGTTTGTGGTGTCAGCCAACAGGACATTAGGTCTGCGATACGCTGGATGGCGTGTTTGTGGTGTCAGCCAACAGACCATTAGGTCTGCGATACACTGGATGGCATGTTTGTGGTGTCAGCCAACAGGAGCGGGATGACGGAGTTAGAAACAAGAGAAAGTTACCATAGGACTGTTGAGCTGACAGGTGATCACACCGCTTACTCCAACACAAATAAACATCACCACTTTGCCAGCTATGTTTGCACGCAGACGTACCATGAGTGATATACACAACTGCCACACACACACACACACACTGATACACCGCAGTAATATACAGGCTTCCTAATACATACACACACATACACTGGCACACACTCGCAGGGAATTCACATTCACTCACGCAGAACACACGCACCGCACAAGCAGACACACAAACACACACACACAAACAGCACATCTCAGCACGACCACCGCATGTTACACAATATTGCCTGCTTCCTACAGTTGCTACTCATCCGTTAAGATCCTTTTATCCTATCCTATCTCGTAACTCCAAAGTCGTTCGTTCACCACAGATGATCGTTAAACCAGCATACTCCAGCTTTATCTATACTCAGCAGCCCTCATGGCTTCAATCAGTGTCAAGCCAGTCCATTCTCGAATGTTCTCTTCCCACCTCTTTTTCTGTCTCCCTCTCCTTCTGCCTCCTTGCACCATGGGCTTCAACTTATCAGAGACGCAGTTGTTTATGCTATCCTGGAGAGGACTTCCTGTCAGCAGCCATTGTCTGATACAATGGCTCCTAAATATTTGAAGCTGTGCAACGTGTTGAGGGATTGGCCTTGGACTTTGATGTCATTGTTGATACCATTGGTGTTGTTGGTCATCATTTTTGTCTTTGCGCTTAATTAATTCCATTCCAGAGGTGGTGTCGAGCCTCTGTATTAGATGTTCAAGTTCGTGTACACTCTCATGGTTGCCAACAGATCTGTATGCTAGACTCGGGCAAACGCTTTCTTGAGGACTACAAATATATGATATAGAAGTTGTTCTGCCCTGCTTGTTCTTCAGCTATAATTTGTTAAGCTTGGGGTTTCAATCTGTTGAGAGTATTATTTTTAGGAGAACTTTGCTGAGATGGCTGATTAGGTTGATGGTGCGGTAGTTTTCACAATCCTGAAGGTTACCCTTTTTAGGAAGAGTGATGACAAGCGACTGGGTCCAAGGTGTAGGCCACTCCCAATCTGCCATGCCGGATCTTGTTACAGATAATGGTGAGGGCGTCAACAATCGCTTCTCTTGCAGCTTGAAGCAAATCTGCGGGTATGTTGTCCACTTCCGCTGACTTCCCCTTCTTCTCGGAGAATTGGGAGTATTTCTTCTTCTACTCTGTCCTGGGACATGCTAGAACTGATGGGTCTCCGTTTGGTGTGTGGTTGTAAATGTCAGAACAGAGTAATCTGTCCATCTATCCAAGACTTCTTGTTCTTCTATCAAGCATAAGCCAGAGTTGCCTCTGGATTGTAGAGACCTTGGGCTGTTTAACACTTGTCAGCCGCTTCACAGTCTGTGGGTCTTCTTGATATTGTTCTTTTTCAAACTGTTCCCTATTTCCTGACATTAATCTTCTATCTAGTTCTGTTTTGCTGTGCGCATGCCTTTACGAATGTCACTGTTGATTTCTCGGTTGACACCAGTTTATCACACAGGTCCAAACGTTAGGCACGATCCATGGTTTATTCTTTGGACGGTGCTTGCCAAAAATTAGCAGTGGTGCAAATTTCCCTCCAATTGTGGCCTGTAATATTTCTTCCACCCACGGGTTTTGCAGTTTGCCTAGGTTGAACTTCAGTCTGGTGCACTGTGCTGTGTTTATTCTCTGCAAGTGGTCGTGGTCACTTCCGATGTCTGCTCCTGGAAAAGTGCGTGTCTTGCAAATGTTGACGCTTGATCTGAAGCGTTTCTTGACCATGGTGTAATCGATCTTGTAGTGATGCTCCCCGCTGGGACTGTGCCATGTCCTTCGTCTGGATTTTTTGTGGGGACCAAGCATGTTTGCCAGTGTCAGATTGTAGTATCAGGCAGACTCCAAGAGTCTCAGACCTCTGTCATTTGTCTTGTTGTTGCAATAGGGTTAACATGTGTCGCCCCAGTTGTGGTGCACATCTTTGCCAACCTTGGCATTCCAGTCGCCTTGCACTATGACTATGTTCTTCCTCGGCACTTGGTCAAGGACAGCCTGCAGAAATTCATAGAAGTCATCAACTTCGTTGTCGACATAGTCTGATGTTGGGCATAGGCCTGGATAGAGAAAGCTGGAGTACGCTGGTTAAACGATCATCTGTGGTGCCCCAACAACCTTCGAGTTACGGGATAGGATAGGATAGATAGGATAGACCTGGATGATGATGATGATGTTAAAAGGGGCTGGTCTCAGACGGATGGTAATGAGTCTGCTGGAGACTGGGCGGCAAACCATGACAGTGGCCAGAATGTCTTTGTGGACAAAGAATCCAAAGCCATGTTCGTGCCTGTCATCTCTCCCGCTGAAATAAAGCTTGTGGCCTTTGTTGGTGGGTAGCTGTTTTACCTAGGCCTTTTCAGCGGACTTCGCTGATACCTAAAATGTTCCATCGATAGTGGTACAGTTCGTGTTTCAGCTTCTCTAATTTTCCGTCCACTGTTAGGGTCCTGACATTGCAGGTCCCTATGACGATGTTGTCTCTCGTGCGAATCTTCCTAAGGTGTCCATCAGTGACCCGGGGGACGACCGATCCGGCATGGAGTGAGCGTTTCTATTCATATCACGGTGTGTCTTGAAAGACCTGGCGGGCTCCAGGCTGTTGGCCACAGCCGAAATACACGATTACAATATGGCTCGCCTTGGCCCCGAGCACGTGGTCGTTACACCTGTAGTAACGTGATGTTCCGCCGTGGACTGTGGCTTCTGTGTAGAAGACTTTCGTCCAGTGAAGCTGTGCTGATATCACCCCTGTTAGTCGCCTCTTGCAACACGCAGGGAAACCTTGGGTCTATTGTATTCTTTTCGGTGCCCGAACCGACAAGGGCGTTGAGATGCGAGGAAAAAATTTGAAACACTTCACCTTCCCCCCCCCCTTCACTCTATCTTTCTTTCTCCCTGGCCCTCTCTCTTTCTCCCCCTCTCTCTCTCCCTCTCTCTCTCCCTCTCTCTCCCTCTCCCTCTATTTCTCGATCTCTCTCTCCCTCTCTCTCTCTCTCTCTCACTCTCTCCCTGTCTCTCCCTCTCCCTCTATTTCTCGATCTCTCTCTCCCTCTCTATCTCCCTCGCTCTGTAACTTTACTGTTCTCCCGTCCTTCCCCACTACCAGTCACCCTCTCCTCTTACCCGCACCTCCCTCTCCCCACCCCATTCCCGCGCTCCCTCTCTCACACAGTTTGTGTATTTTTATCTACGTATAAAGAGTGACAGAGAGTGTGTGTGGAGAAAGGAAAAGAACATAAAGTTGGACCTCGGTGGAGAGAGTGAGAGAAAGAGAGAGAGTGAGAGAAAGAGAGAGAGAGTGAGAGAAAGAGAGAGAGTGAGAGAAAGAGAGAGAGTGAGAGAAAGAGAGAGAAATAAAGACGGAAACTTCAAACTTTGAAACTTTGTCCTATGTTTTCGTTACATTTGTGTTGCCCGGCGGGTGTAGAAGGCAGGTGCGTTTACTGCCAAGCCCAGTGATTATGCTGAGTGAGGCGTGTGATGGCTCAAGTCACTATTTCTACACTGATGACGGTGGTTGCTCTTCGCTATAGGGGTGTCAGCCAGGTATTTCTACACTGATGACGGTGGTTGCTCTTCGCTATAGGGGTGTCAGCCAGGTATTTCTACACTGATGACGGTGGTTGCTCTTCGCTATAGGGGTGTCAGCCAGGTATTTCTACACTGATGACGGTGGTTGCTCTTCGCTATAGGGGTGTCAGCCAGGTATTTCTACACTGATGACGGTGGTTGCTCTTCGCTATAGGGGTGTCAGCCAGGTATTTCTACACTGATGACGGTGGTTGCTCTTCGCTATAGGGGTGTCAGCCAGGTATTTCTACACTGATGACGGTGGTTGCTCTTCGCTATAGGGGTGTCAGCCAGGTATTTCTACACTGATGACGGTGGTTGCTCTTCGCTATACACGCTAACAACAACTTTCAGTAACAGCGACAATGACACGCCAACAACAAGTTTAGTAACAGCGGCAATCACACTCCAAAAACAAGTTTCAGTGATGAGACAGCGGCAATGACACGCCAACAGCAAGTTTTAGGAACAGCGGCAATGACACGCCAATAATAATAGGCCTAATAATAATAATAATAATAATAATAATAATAATAATAATGGATACTATATACGCGCCTTTCCCCAAATCAATCAGGCTCAAAGCGCGGCGATCTGTACCAACATACACGCTCACCTGTCTCATCCACCCTCACACACACACACTTACACACAACAAATACACATCCATCACTCAAACAGGTGGTGTAAAGGCAGGGAGATCGCTATTAGAAGACGGAAAGAAAATCGAATTTTTATTTTTGAAATTTTCTATTGATTGCGTCCAGTACCATTATTGAAGGGAGGGAGGAAACCGGAGTGCCCGGAGAAAACCCTCGGTGACCTCAATAGTCTCGTACCTAAGTCACATACGTTCGCCCCTTGCGGGAATCGAACCCGCGACCTTCGGCACTGGAAACCGGCGACTTATCCACTGCGCCACGAGGCCACCCCAACAACTTTTAGTAACGAGACAGCGGCAGATGAACAGAAGAGGAAGGGAGTCCTGCCAGAAGAGAGTGACAGTAGTCTAAGCGTGACAGGACAAGAGAGCAAATGAGTTTGTTGTAGCGTCAGTGGTCAGGTGCTTGCAGCCAAGGCCTATTCTATGGAGCTGAAAGTGGCATTTTTTACAGGTTTTGCGGATGAATTCTGACATGGAGGGTGTTGTCAAGGATGACTGCAATACAAGCACCGCTAGGTCAATCTCTTCAGTCTGGACATATTTCATTCAGTCAAATGTCATTGTAATGACGTCAGTGTGTAGTGCTGTTCTTTGTTTAACGATTGCCGTAAAGAGTATAATTATTATTACCACGCGCAAAGACGTTAATTTCTTTATGAAATCCATAAAGAGGACAAGTTAAATTAAATATAATCATAATCAGTAATACAATATCACATCTATGTGTGAAAGTGTGTGTGTGTGGGTGTGTATGTGTGTGTGTGTGCGTGTGTGTGATTTCAGTTGTCTGGGCGTCAGACAACTTGCATAAGGCAGCAAGTTGACGCCTCATGCAGATATAGTGAGATCTTGTATCGGCCAGCGCCTTGAGCTGCTGTTGAGCTGGAAAAAGCGCTGTACAAGGGCGATAGCATTGATTATATCATTATATTACCCAGCGAAGGTGTTCATGTCTTCATCATGGCCCTAAGGAGGTCCCAGCCAAACCCAATGTAAATTAAGACCTCAGTTTGTGGAGGTGTTAGTTTCATAATCATGTGAAGGCCAAGGTAATGATCATTAACGTTGCGTTAAGCAGCGATGGCGATCATTTGTTATTCGGGTCTCGACAGAGGGCGCGCTCGTAACTCACATAATTTATCCTTATATGACGTCAATACCTGGAGCCTGTGACGCAGTAATCTGTAACAAGAAATCCCGAAGGATGGTTTAATTGAAAAAAAAGCCTTTAGTTTGTCGAGTCAGCTGTCTTCTAACGACGACAATTACAGGCAATCTCACAGCAGTAGAGACTGTGGAGGCACACGCCACAAATCCTGATGCAAGCTGCTACAGTGTAAAGCACAACGCTGTTCCTCAGCTGCCTTGGATAACTACAATCAGACTGCCTTGGAATCGGTCTTTGGTGAAAAAAAGATAGAATCTTTCATTAGCGAGACGAAATCGTTCAGGGAGGCAACTGTAGACACAATGAAAGTAAAAAAGGTAGTATAGTGACAGTGGCACCTGCGACTCTCTTCCTAATTAATGATTGTCTTTCCACCGCCTGTAAATTAGCTCATTTGCCATACTTTTTGTGGGTAGGTGTGTGTGTGGGTAGGTGTGTGTGTGGGTAGGTGTGTGTGTGGGATAGGTTGGTGAGAGTGTGGGGTGGTTGATTAAAAAAAAAGTCTGAATGTAAGGTTCTGTAATATATTATTAGCGATGGAGGTTAGTATGTGTGAATGTAAGATGCGGTAGTATATTATTAACGTTGGAGGTTAGTCTGTCTAAATGTAAGGTGTGGTAGTATATCATTAGCGATGGAGGTTAAATGTAAGGTGCGGTAGTATATCATTAGCGATGGAGGTTAAATGTAAGGTGCGGTAGTATATCATTAGCAATGGAGGTTAAATGTAAGGTGTGGTAGTATATCATTAGCGATGGAGGTTAAATGTGAGGTGCGGTAGTATATCATTAGCGATGGAGGTTAGTAATGTAAGGTGCGGTAGTATATCATTAGCGATGGAGGTTAGTAATGTAAGGTGCGGTAGTATATCATTAGCGATGGAGGTTCAATGTAAGATGCGGTAGTATATCATTAGCGATGGAGGTTCAATGTAAGGTGCGGTAGTATATCATTAACGATGGAGGTTAGTAATGTAAGGTGCGGTAGTATATCATTAACGATGGAGGTTAGTAATGTAAGGGTCGGTAGTATATCATTAGCGATGGAGGTTAGTAATGTAAGGTGCAGTAGTATATCATTACCGATGGAGGTTAGTAATGTAAGGTGCGGTAGTATATCATTAGCGATGGAGGTTAGTAATGTAAGGTGCAGTAGTATATCATTAGCGATGGAGGTTCAATGTAAGGTGCGGTAGTATATCATTAGCGATGGAGGTTAGTAATGTAAGGTGCGGTAGTATATCATTAGCGATGGAGGTTCAATGTAAGGTGCGGTAGTATATCAATAACGATGGAGGCTAGTAATGTAAGGTGCGGTAGTATATTATTAGCGATGGAGGTTAGTAATGTAAGGTGCGGTAGTATATCATTAGCGATGGAGGTTAAATGTAAGGTGCGGTAGTATATCATTAGTGATGGAGGTTCAATGTAAGGTGCGGTAGTATATCATTAGCGATGGAGGTTCAATGTAAGGTGCGGTAGTATATCATTAGTGATGGAGGTTCAATGTAAGGTGCGGTAGTATATCATTAGCGATGGAGGTAACAATGTAAGGTGCGGTAGTATATCATTAGCGATGGAGGTAGTGCGGTAGTATATCATTAACGATGGAGGGTTAGTTTGGAGGTTGGGTAATAATTGTTCCTGTTTCTATTCCTTGCTGTGCGTGTGTGTGTGTGTGTTTAGCTTTCATTGTTATCTTTTCCTGAATGTCCACCTTGGTTGCTAGAGTCTTGCATTTGCAGTTGTGTGTGTGTGTGTGTGTGTGTGTGTGTGCGCGCGCGCGTACGTTTGTGTACTTGCTTACACGGTGTTATTTGGACAAACCAGGGAACATCTACATAACTTGTTTTGACAGACCTACTTGTTTTGACGTTAAACCAATGATCCGTTAGGGTTAGGGCTGTGTTACGGTAAGGGTTAGAGTAAGGGATAGGATTAGGGCTATGGTTAGGGTTAGTGTTAGAACGCTTAAAAGTACTTAAAAAGGGGAACGTAATATGACCCATTGTCAACAAAACGTATGTGGCGTTTCACGAAAGTCATAATAACACCGTGAAAACAAGTGTGTGTGTGTGTGTGTTTGTGTGTAGGTGTGTATGTGTGTGTGTGCGCAAGTCAGTGAAGAGGTGCGCGTAGGGGGAAAGAGTTGGAAGTGATGGTGGTGGTTATAAAAATCGTGCGTGTCTGTGCATGTGCACAAAACATGTGTTCAAATCTCTCCTGTCACGTGGACAGAATACTCGGTTCCTTTCTCGTACCGATGAGGCGACAACTGCAGTAATGAGAGTAATGAGAATGGAACTGCGTCTGTAAGGGCTGAGTTATTTGTAAGATTATCGTTTATCAAGAGGTGTGGATTGTGCCAGTATAAACTGCCTCAACACACCTGTTGTACAAATGTCTTTTTCAGGTGCTAGCAGCTCAACTTGCCACCTTGTGCAATGTGATTTTGTATTGGGGAGATTGTAGAGGTTTGATTTTCTGGAGCCACAAACGTTATAACATTACTTTTTTAAAATGTCATCGTCTTAGTAGTCTTCATCATAGTCGTCTTTGTCATCATCGCCGTCTTTGTCGTCATTGTCGCTTTGTAATACGTCGTCGTCTTCATTATCGTCTCGTCGTCGTCGTCACCGTCATCATCATCATCATCATCATCATCATCATCATCATCATCATCATCATCATCATCATCATCATCATCATCATCATCATCGCCTTCGCCGTTTTTGTCATCATAACTGTTATTGGTCCACGTTTGTCTATTTTTTTTAACTGTGACGTTAGGATTGCCCTCATTGGGTGTTAATGACTGGTGTTTGGCCATTGTGGTCTTAATTGTATTGATTGTTCATTTGCCTCTCCCCACCCCCTACCTCCCTCTCTGAATGCCCTTTCTTCCATGATATATTACGTCACTACCTCCCTCTCTGAATGCCCTTTCTTCCATGATATATTACGTCCCTACCTCCCTCTCTGAATGCCCTTTCTTCCATGATATAATACGTCCTTACCTCCCTCTCTGAATGCCCTTTCTTCCATGATATAATACGTCCCTACCTCCCTCTCTGAATGCCATTTCTTCCATGATATAATACGTCGCTACCTCCCTCTCTGAATGCCCTTTCTTCCATGATATAATACGTCCTTACCTCCCTCTCTGAATGCCATTTCTTCCATGATATAATACGTCCTTACCTCCCTCTCTGAATGCCCTTTCTTCCATGATATAATACGTCACTACCTCCCTCTCTGAATGCCCTTTCTTCCATGATATAATACGTCCTTACCTCCCTCTCTGAATGCCATTTCTTCCATGATATAATACGTCCTTACCTCCCTCTCTGAATGCCCTTTCTTCCATGATATAATACGTCACTACCTCCCTCTCTGAATGCCCTTTCTTCCATGATATAATACGTCCTTACCTCCCTCTCTGAATGCCATTTCTTCCATGATATAATACGTCCTTACCTCCCTCTCTGAATGCCCTTTCTTCCATGATATAATACGTCACTACCTCCCTCTCTGAATGCCCTTTCTTCCAAGATATAATACGTCACTACCTCCATCTCTGAATGCCCTTTCTTCCATGATGTAATACGTCACTACCTCCCTCTCTGAATGCCATTTCTTCCAAGATATAATACGTCACTACCTCCTTCTCTGAATGCCCTTTCTTCCATGATATATTACGTCCCTACCTCCCTCTCTGAATGCCCTTTCTTCCATGATATAATACGTCCTTACCTCCCTCTCTGAATGCCATTTCTTCCATGATATATTACGTCCCTACCTCCCTCTCTGAATGCCCTTTCTTCCATGATATAATACGTCCCTACCTCCCTCTCTGAATGCCATTTCTTCCATGATATAATACGTCGCTACCTCCCTCTCTGAATGCCCTTTCTTCCATGATATAATACGTCCTTACCTCCCTCTCTGAATGCCATTTCTTCCATGATATAATACGTCCTTACCTCCCTCTCTGAATGCCCTTTCTTCCATGATATAATACGTCACTACCTCCCTCTCTGAATGCCCTTTCTTCCATGATATAATACGTCCTTACCTCCCTCTCTGAATGCCATTTCTTCCATGATATAATACGTCCTTACCTCCCTCTCTGAATGCCCTTTCTTCCATGATATAATACGTCACTACCTCCCTCTCTGAATGCCCTTTCTTCCAAGATATAATACGTCACTACCTCCATCTCTGAATGCCCTTTCTTCCATGATGTAATACGTCACTACCTCCCTCTCTGAATGCCATTTCTTCCAAGATATAATACGTCACTACCTCCTTCTCTGAATGCCCTTTCTTCCATGATATAATACGTCACTACCTCCCTCTCTGAATGCCATTTCTTCCAAGATATAATACGTCACTACCTCCCTCTCTGACTACCCTTTCTGCCATGATATAATACGTCCCTAGCCTTTGGTTTATTTTCATTAAAGCCACATTAGGTTTCCTTAAAGCTGCTGTTGTTGTGTTTCTCAATCTCATTTTATTTCTCCTCATTGTCTGTGGAGTTTACCATTTTGGGGGGGCGCTTGCTGTTGATGCTATTGCTGCCTTTGCTGTTGTTGGTGGTGGTGGTGCCTTTGCTGTTGTTGGTGTTGATGATGATTATGATGATCATGATCATGATCATCATCATGATCATGATGATCATGTGTTTTACAAAGCAGTCCATCTGTTTCTTGAGAACTCTTGCTTTTCACAACTTGATGGGCAACAGCCGACGCTGTCATTCTTCAATTCCTTTCTCAACCGTTAACGAATGATTACAGGCAACCGTAAACAAAGCATTTGTGTTCGTGAGACGGGGAGGGTAGGGTTGGTTTGGCCCTATCGCGTCGCTGGCATTCCAGTGGGGATTTTAAGACCGAAAATAAGGCCAGGAAAAAGTGAACAGCAACCTGCCAACATCAGCTGCAGCTGCTGAAAACTGCAATCTGTGTTAAATGATAGGCACAGTGGCAGCCGCCCGCCGTTCACCTGTTTGGCATCTCTAAGTCAGCACTCCATTCCTTACTGTACCTGCCCTATACACCCTTTACCTACTTAGTACATTTGAAGTACGTAGAGCGGTAGCTTCTTTGATCCTACTGTTACTATATTGACAAGGCAATTTTTGCTTTCTCGCTCTTGTACCGTTTCTTGCTTTATTTATTTCTTCTTTATCTTTTCTTTCTTCCCTTTATCAATTTATTTTTTCCTGATTTCTTTTTTGTTTTGTGAATACTTTCTCTTTTGTTTCTTTCTTTCTTTTTGCCTGACTTTCTTTTGTCCTCCAGTATAGCACAGACAACTGCTGTCCTGACAAGGTTGAAGCCCATTTGGGAAAGTCAGGACCATCAGTCTACACTCCAAGGTAAAGTTGCTGCGCTCCCTTGTCATCTCTATCTTCCTATACGCTTGCGAAACATGGACCCTCACAGCAGATCTACAACGAAGAATACATAGCTTGGAGATAAGGTGCTACAGAAGACTTCTGGGCATTTCCTATACCTAGCACAACACCAACGACGAAGTCCGACAGATCATCACACAAGCCATTGGGACAACAGGATGATCTGCTCACAGTGGTAAAGAAACGGAAACTCCGATGGTATGGCCACGTCACCAGAGCATCAGGCCTTGCAAAGACCATTCTGCAAGGTACGGTGCAAGGAGGCAGAAGAGGGAGGCAGAAGAAGAGGTGGGAGGACAACATTCAAGAATGGACTGGCTTGACACTGAGCGAAGCCAGTAGGGTTGCTGAGTACACAGAAGGATGGAGTACGCTGGTTAAACGATTATTATTTTATTATTATTATTTTATTTATGTATTATTATTTATTATTATTTATTATCGAGGATTTTTATAGCGCACATATCTCACCGTACTTGGCGACTCAAGGCGCTGGCCGATACAGAATCTAAGTCAAGCCGCCCTAGGCGCCAACTTGCATCCTTTGGGCGCATCATAATAACGCTCCAGACAACTGAGCACAATCCTGGGCAGCCAGGGATGGGGGAGGAAGACTTAGGTGCATGCTGGGTGTGTTCTTGTCCCCGGCACTCACCCGTCTAGGACATGAGCGTCAGGATCTTTAAAGTCCGTTATGATGGAATGTATGCGACACAGACTAGACCTCGGTTTATACTCTCATCCGAAGGAGTAGGAAAACAGGTTGTACAGTTTCTTTTCCAAGGACACAACACAATGCCCCGGCGTGGGCTCTAACCCGGGACCTTCAGATCCGCAAGCCAAAGCTCTACCATTAGGCCACCGTGCCTCATCTGTGGTGCCCCAACGACTTTCCAGTTAAGGGCTAGGATAGGATAGGATTCTTTCGTTCATTCTTATTTTACCTTTCATTCTTTATTTTATTTATTAATGTTACTATCAGTTATGATGCTAATGCATTTTTGTTTTGTTTCATGTGCTGTCTTGCTGCATTGATCTGTACAATAGGTGAGTGCTTATTTCTTATTACCATTATTTTACTCTTCTTCTTCTATCTCTCTGTCTCTTTCTCTGTCTCTCTCTGTCTCTATCTGTCTCTATCTCCCTCTCTATCTGTCTCTATCTCTGTCTCAATGTCTTTATCTCTCTCTGTCGCTCTCTCCCTCTCTGTCTCCCTCTCTCTGTCTCTCTTTATCTCTGTGGTATGTCCGTTGGAATTGGAAGAATAGATTTATTTTAAAACATTTTGTTCCCCCAGTAATAATTTTAAATCTATCTTTTTGAACGTCAACTGTTAATGTAAGGGAGTTAGATCCACCAGTTAAAATTTGCTCTCAGTTTGTTATTATTTAACTGTATTCGTGTGTGCGCGCGAAGAAAACGTTTCCGATATCACATGTGGTGACGTATATCAGACTCCACGTGACATTGGCTGTGGTATATTTGTATGGGAATCCTGTATAATAGCCAACAACACCTGTTGATAGTCGGAGTTAGGCCACCCAAAAAAGTCTGTTTACGGTATTCCGAACGATCCTAATTTTTTGGCCCGATCCTATCCTTTCCTATCCCGAAACTCGGAGGTCGTTGGGGCACCACAGACGATCGTGTAACCAGCGTACTCCATCTTTCTCTGTCCATAGCAACCCTCATGGCTTCCCTCAGTGCAAACCGGTACATTCTCGAATGTTCTCATCCCACCTCTTTTTCGGTCTCCCTCTTCTTCTACCTCCTTGCGCTGTGCCTTGCAGGATGGTCTTTGCAAGGACTGATGAGCAGGTCATCGTGTTGTCCAATGGCTTGTATGATAATCTGTCGGACTTCGTCGTTGGTGATGTGCTGGGTATAGAAAATGCCCAAAAGTTGTGATAATAGATTAATTGGTTTATTGAGAGTGACTACTTCAAACAGTGTAATACATTTCTATCTTTCAGTTGTTAGAATAGATCAATTGGTTTATTGAGAGAGAATACTTCAAACTGTGTAATACCGACCGGGGGAAAATATCCAGGGGGCAAAAATACTGGGGGGAAATATCCAGGTGGGAAAAGGCAGGGGGGAGATGGCGGGGGGGGGGGGGTAAATGTCCAGGGGGGAAATGTCCTGCTTCCATTAAAATATATAACATCAAAGTTGAACAGTGAAATCTCCTTTTTACATATCTCGCTCTTACATTCATGGAAATGATTTGTTATTGTTTCCTTTTTGCTATCTACAGAATAGTGCTTACCTCCCTTCCTCGCTTTCTCTCTCTTTATCTCTCTTCGCTTTATGTCTTCCGCTCTCTCTCTCTTTCGTTTTCTCTATCTCTCTCCCGCGCTCTTTATCTCTCGCTATGTCTCTCTGTCTCTCCATCTCACGCACTCTCCCTCCACAGTGTAACATTGCGACACATTATTTTGTGTTACATATAAAATATGTAGGCATCTGCTAAATGAATTATAAATGTAATGTGTTTTTTTCTAAATGATGACAGTTTTTCATTTATTATTTATTATTATTATTTGGTTGTTGTTGTGTTTTTTTAAGAGTGAGGTATGGGTGGGAGGTGGGTTGGTTTTTCAAAATTGTTTAAAGGTGATGACGAAGATGACGAAGATGATAATGCATGTTTGCGCGGTGTGTGTGTGTGTGTGTGCGTGGGTGTGTGTGGGTGTGTGTGGGTGTGTGTGGGTGTGTGTGTGTGTGTGTGTGTGTGTAAGTTATTTGATTTTCAATTCAATGTTCTTTGTTTGGATGATTAGCCTTTACAATTAGTCTAAAATCTGTATGACTAATATAACAAAGGTGTACATAATCTCTCTCTCTCTCTCTCTCTCTCTCTCTCTCTCTCTCTCTCTCTCTCTCTCTTTCTGCCTGTCTCTTTCCTTTTTATCTCCTCTTCTCACACCTCCATCTCTCACCCCACTTTCTCTATCTCCTCGCTTTGTCTCCTTTCTCCCTCCCACCCTTCCTCCCTCTCTGTCTCTTTCTTCTCATCTCTCTCTCCTCCTTCTTCCCCCTCTCTCTCTCTCTCTCTCTCTCTCTCTCCTTCGTCTTCTCTCTTTTCCTTCTCTCTATCCTCCCTCTTTCTTTCTCCTCTCTCTGTCATCACTCCGTCCTACCTCTCTCTTTTTAAATCTCGTCTTCTCACTTCCCCTCTCTCACCCCCACCTTCTCTCTCTCTTCGCTCTCTTTATCCTCTCTCCCTCTCACCCTATCTCCTTCGCTGTCTCTGTCTCTCCCTCCCCCCTCTCTATCTCACACACATACACAAAACACACACACACACACACATAAATTGTGTATAACTGTGAGCGATAACCCTCTAAAGGCCAGAAGAGCTATCATGTGACCGTTACTCAAGTCCGATCACTGTCAAAGCTCCAGGCGATTATGTATCTACCGTCCGCCATCTTCACGACGTGACTGAAGTAGTCAGCACAAGGGTCACAAGTGTTGGTGGAATTGCCGCAGTTGCTATCAATCCAGTGCACCTTGGCAAATTGGAAATGTGGAAACTGTAGAGGGACAAGTCTACTTAAACACCAGCTAGGCCTATATTACTGAAGGCGGCGTCATAGTCGTACATTCTGCTGTAAGTTGTCAAATTGGGGATTGAACGCTTTCAGGAGAGGACAGAGCACTCCTAGCACCAGTTTTAGACATCAGACTGTCATCTGAGCAGCGATTGTCATGATTACCACCAATGACGTCAAAACATATATTTTTGGACTATTATTATTATTATTATTATTATTATTATTATTATTATTATTATTATTATTATTATTATTATGATGATGATGATGTCACATGTGTTATGTTTACGGCGTCATTTTTAGCTGTTCACGTTTGGAACTAATAATAGTACTATACGCGCCATATTCCTAAATCAGACTCAAAACGCAGCGATCTGTAACTAAAGTACATGCTCACATGTTACAGACATTCTTACGTACACAACAAACATATATTCATCAATCATGAAAGATATGACCATCAGTCTACATTCCAAGGTAAGGCTGCTGCGCTCCCTTGTCATCTCCATCTTCCTATATGCTTGCGAAACATGGACCCTCACAGCAGATCTAAAACGAAGAATACAAAGCATGGAGATGAAGTGCTACAGAACACAGGGCATTTCCTATACCCAGCACATCACCAACAACTAACTCCGACAGACCATCACACAACCCATTGGACAAGATGATGACAGTGGTGAAGAAACGGATCTCCGATGATATGGCCACGTCACTAGAGCAAAAACCATCCTGCAAGACACGGGGCAAGGAGGCAGAAGAAGAGGGAGACCGAAAAAGAGGTGGGAGGACAACATTCGAGAATGGACTGTTTTGACACTGAACGAAGCCATGGGGATTGCTGAGAACAGAAAAAAGATGGATTACGCTGGTTAAACGATCATCTGTGGTGCCCCAACGAACTTTGAGTTACAAGATAGGATAGGAAATATTTTCAAATAATTGGTGTTGTGTGCTATTTTTATTTTTTGTATGATTAGAACCAATGAGCCAACGAAATTATTTGTATTTATATTTTGGAAACGGCTATATATTTTATTGCTTTTTGGCGTCTCATTTGAAGACTAGGCTGGTGAGCAGAGTACAACTGTACCAGGTTGTTGGGTTCGTTGACTGCACGTGAAGCCAAGGTCCGCAACAGAAACGGACATCTTTCCACAATCTCCATCTCCGTGGTCACTATCGCACAGTTCTATATGACCATAGGGGTAGGGGTAGGTAGGATGGGAGAGTCAGATGGACAAGGCAGATAGTGGATGGACCGTTGATAGCGACCTAGGTACACTCAACTTCGCAAAGCTTCCGTATCTCTCACTGTATAGTAAGTGGACAAGTCTTTGCTATGGACTTTTCCGGTACTGTAATTTACTGCAAAGTTTCTTGTTCTTTTTCTTGCTAGTCATGGACAGGGTTGTCACAACCAACATAGATTGATCAAATTGTCCGTGTGACTAAATAATTCCTACCTATCCTATCGTATCCTGTCTCGTAACTCGAAGGTCGTTGGGGCATCACAGATGATTGTTTAACCAGCGTACTCCATCTTTCTCTGTCCTGAGCAACCGTCATGGCTTCGCTCAGTGTCAAACCAGTTCATTCTCGAATGTTGTCCTCCCACCTCTTTTTCTATCTCCCTCTTCTTCTATCTCATTCAGGGATGGATTTAACCGGAAATTACCGGTATTTTACCGGTTTGAGAGTAAAAATACCGGTTGAAAAATCAGTAGCCGGTAGAGCCTAACGGTTCTTGTTTAGGTTGACTGGTTTCAAAACTAAAGGAAAAGAGAAAGAAAAACAAGAGAATGAAGAGAGAGAGAGAGAGAGAGAGAGAGAGAGACAGCCAGCCAGCCAGCCAGCCAGCCACGCTGATTATGTGTTTAGGGAGTGTGACTGTAGACGAGAGGCCTGCGAATGCGTTCTGTAGCCTTGCCATATTCTTTGAGGTAATTAATACAGAATGATATAACATTGGCGGGCGCAAGGCTATCGTGAACACGGATAAATTAAACTCGCGCATTTTTTTATTTTTTCTTTCCTCGTGCTCGTCAGTATGTATTGCGACAGTGGCAGATAGGCTAGTAATAATGAAGAAACAAAAATCTCTTTTTTCATTTTTTGCTAGGGGGGAGAGGGGCGATAAAAGAAGTTTATGTGAAGACGAAGATGTTTCTAATGAAACAGAAAGTGCATTAACAGAGTCGCCATCTACTTGTAATAGCCTACCTCTTTAGGGCGGAAACCCATGACAGTGGCTAGAATATCTTTGTGGACCAAGAATCCAACCCCATGTTCGTGTCTGTCATCTTTCCCGCTGAAAATAAAGCTTGTGGCTTTTAGCGCAGTTTGCTGATACCTAAAATGTTTCATCAACAGTGGTCCAGCTCGTGGGCCAGTTCTTCTCATTTTCCCTCCGCAGTTTTAAGGTCCTGACATTCCAGGTTCCCATAACAATGTTGTCTCTCATGCAGATCTTGCTAAGCTGACCATCAGTAGCACACTTATCCCCTTCGTCCTGGTAGCCAACGGAAGGCGAGTTCCTTGATGACCAGTGCGACGACCCATCCGGTATGGAGTTAGTGGTTCTTTTTATCATGTGGTGTGTCTTGGGCAAGGATGACATGGCGAAGCCCAATCCCCTCCAGGCTTTTGGCCACAGCCGAATCCACGAGTATAGTGTGGCTCGCCTTGGCACCGAGCACGTGGTCGTTGAACCTATAGTAAGGTGAGGTTCCTCGGTCCTGGCCTGTGACTTATGTGTAGAAGACTTTCGCTTAGTGATGCCGTGCTGACATCACCCCTGTTAGCCGCCTCTTACGACACATATTGTGTCTATTGTATTCCGTGCACGAACCCACGTTTTTCTTACTTTATCCATGCGGGCAAGCAAAAGGGATAATTGACCGGCACCAACAACACAGTAATCACACCTACCCGACAGTCGGGTCGACATAGGAGAGAAAGTCTGTCTTTTCCTTTTTGTGGAACTCTATGCCATCTTCTGTATTTCCGAAAGGAGCATTTAAAAAACAACATTTGAAGCCAAAACAACAGCCTGTCGATGAGAGAGGAAGATCTTCAATTTGATGAAGACAATAAAGATTTGGATACTTGGCAGTCTTTCATGCACTGGTATTTCATTTAGTATTTTATTTCTTTCTGTGCTGTGCCTTTTTATTATATTAGTTCTTAGGTCCAAACAGGTTTTGGGAGGGGACAGTGTCTGTGGAACACTTTACAAACTAGATTACATCTCAGTTTTCTTCACGACTTACTGTTGTTATCTTACTGACTGTGAAGCAATCCTCAGTTTTTACCAACTTCTGCAGTCGTTAATGGCTTCCATTGGATGGCATTGTCCCTGGTTTACCAGGCGAAGTCCATTTCTAACCGGGCATTGCGCTTCTTTGCTGAAGGGCGAGACTGTTTTAATGACGTGTTGACTCGTTTACGGTTACCTTTGCTATAGTCACTAACGATAGCAAAGGTCACCCCAGTTATAATGACGACAGTAGTGTCACTGGACAGAACTGACCAACTGTAAAATGGGGAAAGTGGAGAAAGCGCAATAACATGTCAATCATACTTTTCCTTTCGCTGCTGATATCCCAGTCTATATTCTACTCTGCAACAGATACACATTGTCACAGTTCGTCCACAGTCACAGTTCGTCCACAGTTTCACGCCAATTACCATTCAGCGATCTACTTAACGTCCGTCTGTCAGCTAGTGGTCTGTTGTGGTCAACCATCCCTTGGTCAGGGTGTGGATTTCACTTCTGCCTACAGACTATGGGATATCAGTGAAAACATCCTTTGCTAGCATTGCCTCGCCTCATCCCTGTTATTTAGTATTGGGTTTTCTGCACACGTATCTGAATATTCCTATCATATCCTATCCCGTAACTCAAAGGTCGTTGGGGCACCAAAGATGATCGTCTTACTAAGGCATTCCATCTTTCTCTGCCCTCAGCAACCGTCATGGCATCGCTCAGTGTCAAGCCAGTCCATTCTCGAATGTTGATCTCTCACCTCTTTTTCTTCCTCCCTCTTCTTCTGCCTCCTTGCACCGTGCCTTGCAGGATTGCATTTGCAAGGCCTGATGCTCTGGTGACGTAGCCATACCATCGGAGTTTCTGTTTCTTTACCACTGTGAGCATGTCATCGTGGTCGTGTGATGGTGTGTCGGACTTCGTCGTTGATGATTTGCTGGGTATAGGAAATGCCCAGAAGTGTTTTGTAGCACCTCATATTCATGCTTTGTATTCTTCGTTGTAGGTTTGCTGTGAGGGTCCATGTTTCGCAAGCGTATAGGAAGATGGAGATGACAAGGGAGCGCAGCAGCCTTACCTTGGAATGTAGACTGATGGTCCTGTCTTTCCAAATGGGCTTCAACCTTGTCAGGGCAGCAGTTGTTTGTGCTATCCCGGAGAGGACTTCCTGTCGGGACCCATTGTCTGATACAATATTGCTCCTAAATATTTGAAGCTATGCACCGTTTGAGGGATTGGCCTTGGACTTTGATGTCCGTTTTGACGCCATTGGTCTGAATATGGGTGAACGCGATGAAGCCATCTGTATTAACAAAGTGGGGAAACCAGCTATTTTAGTCAGGCTTATTTCAGCGACGATTACCCACCAAATACGGGCGCGATGTCCAAAAGCCTAATGTTCTCTCCTGAGTACCTGCTGCGTTGTTCACCGTCTTCAACCTGCTTGGACTGTCTCACAACCAGCTGTTACTCATTGTAGAAGGCGTCTTGGAACAGTTTACGTCATCTTTCTGACGTTCGATTTGACCAAACATTCCGGATTGACGAAATATGAAGACTCAGGCGATATTTGTCCTCTATAGCGTTTGGCTGTGCCTACAAGCTGATGGTTGGGGTTCGGCTCTCGCTTGGACAGGACCTTGAGCAGTTGGTTTTGCTGGTCATTGCCTTGTTACCATGGCTTTTTTCCAGTCACACTTTCCTGGCGATAGAATGCTGGGTTTTCGTTGTGCTACATGTATGTGGGCCACAGACTGCAGCAAGTGAAAGTTCCGGACTTGACCGTGTCAGACGCAGAAGGGACTGCTTTGTAACACATAGCGACAGCCACAATTATACAGTCCATAGTGATGCAGATAGCTATCCACACTGTAGAGATGATTATACAGGCAAGACTAGTTATCACTTTTAGCACTAGGCCACGGAGATGCTGCATACAAAGCGAGCTACAAGTTTTGCGCAAAGGCATGATACATCCACAACGAGTCCCCAAGTTTTGCACAAAGAGATGACACACCACACGATGAGTTCCGCCTTCCGCAAAGGAGACGAGTCGTCCACAATTACTCACATTTTTTCGCCTGGTCACCCGATGAGTCATCATGGAATCGATATGCAACGGTTCCTGGGCAAGACTGCATGTGTTATGCTAAATATCGCCAACGTCATCGTCGCCCTTTGTTCCTTTCTCTCATCAATGCGGGACCGTCTTTTGCCAATCGTAATTTGCCCTACTTGCTAGGCAGTCAAACGGGTGTCAATTGGCCTCTGCAGCGGACAGCACTTCCATCTTGTCTTTGGCATATTTTCTGTATCTCTTCTTTTATTTGTCCATGCAGATTCCTTGGTCTACCGCCAGTATCTATTGCACTTTGTTATGTGTACTACTTGCTAAGCAACGAAGGGAGTGATAAGCTGGTTGGACAGTACAGAGAGTGGTCTCGTTTGGGCATGTCTTCTGCTTTTTGTACGCTTTTGTCCAATTCTTCATGCAATTCCTTCCTCTACTACCATAGTTTAAGTGTAGTGTCCATTGAAATTAGACCATGTGCGAATAAGTTAGGAGAAGTGGTGGTGGGGGTGGTGGTGGAGGTGAAGAAGTTGGCGAATGCTGTCGGCATTACCTCGGTCTTGAATTTCGCATATTTCATGCCATTTTCTTTGTCCATATTTGTCCGTGATCTCTCAGCTACCTCCAAAATCCTATTGCCCTGTGTTGTACTGGCTACGAGAGGAAGGCACACAGTACGGTCGACAAAGCTGCGGTCCTTTGTGTTGAGTATTTTCCTGTCTCCATTTTTCTACCGCCACACGTATTGCACATTGTCATGTGGACCACTTACCCAGGAACTAGGGCAGAGAAAGGCGGGATTATGGAAGTCTCAGTTGGAAGTTCTCATGGAAGTTCACCAACATTTTTTCGAGGTTCTCAGATCCCGAACCTAGGATCCTGAAGCTTTTTGTCCAAAAGATTTAAAGAAGCAAATAAAAAGGTTCGGGTTCACGAATTGCCCACCCTGATTACCCCACTGTTGATCCAGCTGACAGACCATCACAGTGTTGCCCACCCTGATTACCCCACTGTTGATCCAGCTGACAGACCATCACAGTGTTGCCCACCCTGTTTACTCCACTGTTGATCCAGCTGACCGACCACAGTGTTACCCACCCTGATTACCCCACTGTTGATCCGGCTGACAGACCATCACAGTGTTGCCCACCCTGATTACTCCACTGTTGATCCAGCTGACAGACCATCACAGTGTTGCCCACCCTGATTACTCCACTGGCTTTGGTCCTTGGCCGGCTTACATTTTCAAACAAAAGAGAAAATAAAGAAAGTAGAAAAACAGAGAATGAGGGAGAAAGAGAGTTAGGAGGGAGATAGAGGGGGGAAAGAGAGGAAGGGATAGAGAGAGGGAGGGAGAGAGGAGAGGGAGAGCGATGGGGGAGGGAACGATAGAGAGAGAGAGAGAGAGAGAGAGAGAGAGATGCCTGTCACAAATCTTCAAACTTAATCCTTTGTTATGCAAATATTTTTGGCTATTAGCCCTTAATTACGATGTTGGATGACGTTTAGGATGAACAGGGAAATATCATTGCTAACATAATCTACAATGAAAAAGCGTTATTTGGACATCATTCATTTTGGACTTGTGTAGTTAAAGAAACCAATCTATCACCCACATCACTTCGCTCCTTTCTTAACTAGCCCAGCAGCCGCGGTGCAGCGATACCCAGCTTGTGCCAGGCTTTATCTTTGGAACTGTTCATCTCTGCTGTTAGATCCGTGCTCTTAACACAACGGATGCAGACGTCAGCATCACCCAGCATCACAGACCTCGCCGTTATTAATTTTTAACAAAGTTCTTGCCTTCAAAAACAATTCTAAAACCGTGGAAGAAAGGAGAATGGATGTCTTTGTCATTATTTATTTTATATGATGGTCCTGCCTTCAAAAAAACATATTGTTAACTATGGAGCAATGGAGCATAAATGTCATAAGTTGTCCAGTTTTTACCAACAAGGCGGGATAAATGGATGAGACATAACCCAGCCCATGACATTTCACATCACTGTTATTTCTGCCAGTTTTAACTAATGGGCCAATATATATATTACTCAAAATAATTGAAGGGCCACTCTCATATTTCATTTAGTTTAATTATTTTTTGCTGCTATCAATAATATCACTTATATTGCTTATTTCAAAACTTATCCTGTACAGTAACATTTAAGACAATCTTATTCTGACAAGTAATCATATGTATGAGTTTTGAACTTTCTGCACTGAGTTGAAAAACAAACCCAATTTTTACACAAAAAATGACCCTAATTTACTGTTGTCTTGCTAATAAAGCAAAATTTTCAACATTAAAAAATGATTTGCACGCGAAAGGCTTGCATTTTGTGAGTTCAGTTCTACAATCGGCGTTTTTTTCTGGGTATAAATGGCAGCGCTTTCGCTGCTTTTTTAACCATGCCCCCAAGGCGACGATTGACTGATGCGGATAGAGGCAGAGCTATTGCATGGCTTCAGGAAGGGGTGGGGGTGAGAGAAGTTGGCAGGCGGCTGGGAGTGTCCCACTCCGTTGTCCAAAGGCTGCGGGAGCGCTTTAACAACACTGGAAGCGTCCAAGAACCAAGAAGGTCCGGACGCCCCCGCGTTACCACTGCAAGACAAGACCATTTTATAACCCTGTTGTCTCAAATCTTTTTTGTTATTGATGCAGAAATGATTGCAATAAAATATGATGAACTTATAAATTGAATTCGTGTTTCTGATTTAAAGAGAGACCCATATGTCCAAGTGGCCCTTGTATTATTTTGAGTAGTATATATTTTGTGTGTGTGTGAGAGAGAGAGAGAGAGTGAGAGAGAGAGAGAAAGAGAGAGAGAGAGAGAGAGAGAGAGAGAGAGATCCATTCACCAACTGTCAAATCCCAATACATTCTTTGTTCGCGTCACCGCCCTCTGCCCTACATTTAATAGTCCTTTAATTTGTGAAATTAATAAATATATAATTAATAAGGAGGAGACGGTAAGGGAAGGTTTAGTTTGTGTGTGTGTGTGTGTGTGTGTGTGTGAGAGAGAGAGAGAGAGATTCATAAACATGTCATATCACAAGACATTATTTGTTCACATCTTAAATCACAGTCATTGCCATACATTTAAAATAGTTGATCACGTTATGAAAATAATTAATAAACAATGTGGGGGTACAGTGTGGCCACAACATGGACAACACAGAGAAGTAGGGAAAAGATGGGGTGGGGTGTTAGAGAGTGAGAGAGAAAGTTACCTCTCTCAGTATTCAAAACAGCGTTGTTGTTTTTTTCCACACTTTGACATCACCGTTGTTTTCCTTATATTTCAGTGTTAGGTTAGGTGCGTGCGGGTGTGTGTGTGTGTAGGTGTGTGTGTGTGTGTGTAGGTGGGTGTTTTGTGTTGGGGGTTAGAAAGTAGGATGCATGACTTTTATTATTTCATAAGCTACATTCATGTTGTGTACACCTGCTTTTCTGTTCTTTGGGGTGTATTGTTTTAATCCCTGAAGTCTTTTGTGTTTTATTGCTTTTGTGCCGTTGTTTTGATGAAGTGTACGCCGCACACACATTTCCTTGTGTTTTCATGGGGACAATAAAGATTCTGATTCTGATTCTGATACACTTCGCAATTTTCCCAAATATTTCATGTAGACGAGTGGTCTTCCTTGTATAAGGGCAATACATCATATTAACTGCGGTGTTCAAACCGGGTTTCTCTCTCTCTCTCTCTCTCTCTCTCTCTCTTTCTCTCTCTCTCTCTATGACAATAGTGCAATACATCTTACCTAACAAACACCGGACTGATAATATAAAACTTTGCAATCTTGATCAACTAGTATCAGGACTAACCAGAGTAACCGCAAATTCTAGCACTCTCATTGATCATATTTATTCAGATAAGATGACTCATATTAATTATAGGCCTTTTTGTACCAGTCTTTGCTTGCAGTGATCATTACCCTGTTTGTTTAACCTGGAAAAAGAGCGAAAATACCGAAACCAAGACAAAACAATAACATATAGATCCTTGTCAAAATGTAAGGTCTCTCAAATGTTTATAAGTTTAATGATCCGGATGATGCTTTATCATATTGGTATAACACCTTTATGAACCTCGCTCAAGAGAAAGAAAATGATAATATATGTTACAAATTTAGTATCGTATACAAACGGTTCGAAAACGATTTGGAAAGCAACCACTTTACGGACAAAACAAATACATCTACTATAATTAAAGATATTTCCCGGGATACTCTGTAGTTACGCGTTGTTAAAACTTATGATTGAATTATTACTGTTGATAGATCAAAACAAAACAGTCTACAAAATTAGCAGATTATTTTCAATCCAAGAATATTAAAAGCAGAAAAGTTATTCCTTATTTGTCTACAGAATTTGTACATGAAACACTAAGAAACCTTAAGCAAACAAATTCAAGAGGAATCGATGAACTGGACAGTAAAATATTAAAACTGTCTGCGCCATTTAGTACTGACACTTTATATATAATTTATGCATCGAAAAATTGTATTTTCCAGTAATGTTGAAGCAAGCTAAAGTTATACCCATTTACAAGTGTAGTGATAGTTCTGACCCATCCAACTATAGGCCTGTTTGCACTCTTTCTACTGAGCCACTTGAAGAGCACATATCTAATCAGATTCCTAATCATTTCAGGGAATACAACCTGCTTCATGAAAATCAGTCTGGTTTTAGAGCTATGCATTCTTGTCACACAGCACTTACATCTATCATAAAACAATGGCTAAATAATATTATTGAGCAAACATTTTCTGGAACATTATTCGTTGATTTTTCAAAAGCGTTTGAGGCAGTCAACCATGACCTTCTAGTGCCTATCCTATCCTGTCCCGTAACCCTGAGGTCGTAGGGGCACCACAGGTGATCGTTTAACCAGCATACTCCATCTTTCTCTGTCCTCAGCAGCCCTGATGGCTTCGCTCAGTGTCAAACCAGTCCATTCTCGAATGTTGTCCTCCCACCTCTTTTTCGGTCTCCCTCTTCTTCTACCTCCTTGCACTGTGCCTTGCAGAATAGTCTTTGCAAGGCCTGATGATCTGGTGACGTGGCCATACCACCGGAGTTTCCGTTTCTTCACCACTGCGAGCAGGTCATCGTGTTGTCCAATGGCTTGTGTGATGGTCTGTCGGACTTCGTCGTTGGTGATGTGTTGGGTATAGGAAAAGCCCAGAAGACTTCTGTAGCACCTCATCTCCATGCTTTGTATTCTTCGTTGGAGATCTGCTGTGAGGGTCCATGCTTCGCAAGCATATAGGAAGATGGAGATGACAAGGGAGCGCAGCAGTCTTACTTTAAAATGTAGACCGATGGTCCTGTCTTTCCAAATGGGCTTCAACCTTGTCAGGGCAGCAGTTGTTTGTGCGATCCTGGAGAGGACTTCCTGTCGGGATCCATTGTCTCATTGGCTCCTAAATGTTTGAAGCTATGCACTGTGTTGAGGGATTGGCCTTGGACTTTGATGTCCGTGTTGATGCCATTGGTGTTGGTCATCATTTTGGTCTTCTCTGCACTTATTTCCATTCCATAAGCTCTGGAGGTGGTGTCAAGCCTCTGTACCAGCTGTTCAAGTTGTTGTTCCTCTACAGCCAATACATCAATGTCATCCGCAAAACGAAGATTGGAGATTGCTCTACACCCTATGCTGACTGTGCCTTCATGATCTGCAAGAGCATCTGACATGATGCGCTCTAAGAAGATGTTGAGGAGTGTTGGAGTGTCTAGTGCGCAAAATACAATTATACTACATTGGTTTAAAATCATTGGAAATTCTAAAATGGTTCATTTCTTACAGAAAACAGCGTGTTTATGGAAAGAACCCGAAGTCACAATCTGAGGTTGTTAACTCTGGAGTACCGCATTTATCTATTTAAGACCTTTGTTATTTTCATTCTATATAAATGATCTCTCCTTTCATATTTCTACTTTTTGTGAACTCTTTGCTGATGACACTACATTACACTCTCAAAATACAAACTTTAATAATGTATCCTCCTGATTATAAAAAGGGGCTAAAGAAAGAACTACAACAATGGATTGAATTCAACCACATGGCTCTCAATCCAAACTAAACAAAATCTATGCTAATTACAACAAGACAGAAAAGACAAAATGTATTTTTGAAACTTCCTCATTGAACATTTGCAATGAAATAGTTGAAGAAGTTCAATGTCATAAGCTTCTTGGATTGGCATTAGACAATACTTTGTTTTGGATGTAACATATTTTAAACATTAGTAAAATAAAAGGACCTATCAAGTTTTGAGAATGAATCATTTCTTAAATTTACATTGTCGTAAACTATTCTATTCGGGTCATATTCAACCATTTATTGATTATTGTACTATTTGAGATTGTGCTAGTGCCAATGCCACCAAACCTTTACTTACAGTCCACAAACGTGCAATGAAACAAGTTGTTCTTTAAGCAAAAATATGTCTTGATGACTATAAAAATATATTACTTCTTGCCGACAGATTAAAATGTATTAAAAGGGTTTTCATGCACAAGATCCTATCTGGTAATGCATCTTCTTACCTTCTTTTTTTTCAAAGAAAAGTGCGAAATCCTCCACCAAGTTAAATGTTTCTGGTCCTAGAATTGATCTTTTTAAAACTAGTCTAGCGTGAAATACGTTTAAAAATTAACTAAACGTGCAATGAATTAACAACATTTACATATAATGTGTGTGTGTGTGTGTGTATGTGTGTTTGTGTGTGTGTGTGATTTTTGAAAATTATTATTATTATTATTATTATTATTATTATTATTATTATTATTATTATTATTATTATTATTATTATTATTATTATTTACCTTGAGGTAAGACTGCTGCGCTCCCTTGTCATCTCCATCTTTCTATACGCTTACGAAACATGGACCTTCACAGCAGATCTACAACGAAGAATACACAGCATGGAGATAAGGTGCTACAGAAGACCTCTGGGCATTTTCTATACCCAGCACATCACCAACGACGAAGTCCGACAGACCATCACACAAGCCATTGGACAACACGATAACATGCTCACAGTGGTGAAAAAAACGAAAACTCCGATGGTATGGCCACGTCACCAGATCATCAGGTCTTGCAAAGACCATCCTGCAAGGCACAGTGCAAGGAAGTAGAAGAAGGAGACCCAAAAAGAAGTAGGAGGACAACATTCGAGAATGGACTGGTTTGATACAGCGAAACCATCAGGGTTGCTGAGGACAGGGAAAGATGGAGTACGCTGGTTAAACGATCATCTGTGGTGCCTCTACGACCTCCGAGTTACGGGATAGGATAAGATAGGATTATTTACCTTATGAACTACCTTGTTTGTGTTAGTTTAAGCTGTTTGTTATAACGTTAGTTTTCTAATTCATTGTTATTGTTACAAGGGCAGGTAAGAAAAGTGCACTCTGCGCTTACTCTTTTACATTTGGAAAATAAAATTGTTATCTTATCTCTCTCTTTTTACAGAATACAGATTCCTTTATTGTCCTAATAAATAGTCACAAAGGGAATTATGTGGAGTGTCCACAAGAAGAAAACAATACAATTTGATTGTAGTGGGTTTGTGTAGGGGCAAAACCAAGAATTAAAAGTGCAGTAGAAAATGGGTTACAATACACCATAGACAGACTGACGGCTGTATCGGCTGTTAGTGTACATTGTAATGATAGTAATACAGCTTTAGTGACTCGCTGGCATAGCAGCGCCAGTCCGTGTACTCACCCACCAAAATGAATTCCAGATTTGTGCAAATATGTGCGAGATAAGTCCAATGTATTCCAAAAATTACAGTTTAAACAAATGTCTGTCCGTTCATCTATCTGTTCAAAACTTGAAAGTGATTAATATGTCAGAACCTATCTCAACTATCAAATCAAACTTGGTAAGATGGTGTAAACCCATGAGGCCTCATAAATGATCAGTGAGTGAATGACTTCACTTCAAGGTCAAAGTCAACAAATGTTAGTAAAAAAGTATAATTTTAAACAAAATTTCACTTTTTTTTCTGAGTTAATTAATATTGAACTTATGATTCTTTGATGCATAATAAATATCAATGAGACACACATAGTATACACATTTGGTCAACCTCACTCCAAGGTCTAGGTCAGTGGAGCTGGTTAATATAGGTACTTTGTAGTGACCTTGACCCTAAACTATGAGAGATATAAAGTCTAAACATGTTTTATTTAGAGATGATATATTGATCTTTCACATATGTTCCTATTTTGCGCTGATTTTGAAGGTCCAGGTCATCGTAGGCCTTGCAAAAATATACCCAAAAAATATCATGGTACAGTAGAATGGCTGTTTATTTAATCCATAGTATGCAACAACATTGGGTTATCTGTTCAGACATGCATGCGAGGTCACGTGAGGGCCAAGGTCAACCCAAGTTCTATGTCACTGAAGATCAAGGTCATCCCAAGGTCACCGGTGTTTTTTTTTGTTTGCATAATACAACTTTTGCAGTATAGCCTACATTAGTGTATTTGGAGCCGGAGGTCAAGGTCATCTGAAGGTCAAAAGCATTGAAAAATCAAAGTCGGTATTTGCATTTTAATGCCACCGTTTCATTTTTGGTTTTTGTGGGCACTCATTTTCATATTATATAGTGCGAGTTTCATAAGAAGCGTAAAAGTCATATCATTCATCATTCTTATATAGCGCTTTACCAGCTCAAGAGCTGCTCAAGGCGCTGGCCGATACAGGATCTAACAAGTCGCCCGAGACACCCACCCGCAGCCTTTGGGCGCATGGTCTGACGCCCGTACAACTGAGCACAATACTGGGCAGCCAGGGATGGGGGAGAAGGACCTATGTGCATGCTGGGTGTGTTCTTGTCACCGGCACTCACCCGTCTAGGACATGAGCGTCAGGATCTTTAAAGTTCGTTATGATGGAATGTATGCGACACAGACTAGACCTCGGTTTATACTCTCATCCGAAGGAGTAGGAAACGGGAGTAAAGTGTCTTTCCCAAGGACACAACACAATGCCCCGGCCTGGGCTCGAACCCGGGACCTTCAGATCCGCAAGCCAAAGCTCTACCATTAGGCCACCGTGCCTCCCTAAATGGACCTGCCTTTGTAGTTTCTTCAGTCCTGGCAGGTGTCACCAGCACAGATCTTTGCACTTAAAAGATCCACAAACCTTAACAGAGTGACAAACGTTTTTCGGCTTCTTTTTGTTTTTTCGTAGCAAAGTTTAGGAAGTTTGACATTTGCCTTCCTGTAACTGAATGCAGTCTTTGAAGTTTTGTACACACACACCCACCCACCCACCCACACACACCCTCAAACCATTTTTTCTGCTAAAATGGGAAAAATAATATTCCCTTTTTAAAAATTATTTTTATTTGTAATGTTCACGTATTTCTTGCAGTTTACACCACTAACACAATATGCATGTGAACCGGTCAAGCTACCGCATCAGATTATCAGCTACCTCCAGTCGCATTTCTGTAGACAAATCAACTTACTCCCTGTGTTTTGACCCAAGTCTGTCGTCTTCTTAACAAAACGGAATAAGCGTGGGACGAGGAAAGTTCAGTTTAGAACATTGTGTAGGAAGACGGAACAGGAGAAACCCCGATAGTGTTGTTTATTATGGCGGACATTCACATGATTGTTTGGCAGTAGTAGTAATTGCTATGGTGGTTTTGCATTTTATAAGATCATCATGATGGACTTTTATTGCCGTTTTGCTCAGCCTACGATCTTGCCTTAGAGCGTAGTGGTGATACCTACCCCCCCTCTACACCTCCCAACACCCCCCCCCCCACACACACACCTCAATTACAATAACATAAGGAAAGAATTCACCTAAGTAATTGCCTATTTGCTTAAATATTCAAAATAAGTTTGTGTCTGGCATTTGCGAAGAAGTGCATCCTATATGTTGATGATGATTATCTCTCTGTCTCTGTCTGTCTCTGTTTCCTATCTCTCTCTCTCTCTCACACACACACTCACACACAGACGCACACAATGTCTCTGTTTCTCTCTCTGTCTCTTTGTGCCTCTCCCTGTGTCTCTCTGTCTGTCTCTTTATCTGTCTCTGTCTGTCTCTGTTATCTCTGTGTGGTCCTACAGCACGGGCAAAAGTGAAATGTCACCAAGACGTAAAACTCTAGGTCCTCACTCGCTCCCCAAATGTGTTACAGTCGCGCCGTCTCCAATCTTAACCCTCTGTGGACGACGCCGTTAACCATTTGGAGAGCTCCGCCAGTGATTCCGGGCACGCGCACACTGTTTTGACGTCGTCCCCGGTGTGTTGGAGTTGGTTGTGTCGTCCGTGTTGCGGTACGGCTGTTTTTCCCTTTTCTTGACATCGCTGTTGGCTCAGCTCAAACAAACTTGCTTTTCCACGCTTGCTTCATGCTATCTTCGCCTTTCCTGCCAACAAACCATGGTCTTATTCTTTTATAATAATAATAATAATACTAATAATAATAATAATAATAATAATAATAATAATAATAATAATAATAATACAGAATGCTATCACGCGCTTTTTCTTCAGTAGAACTCGAAGCGCGGCGAATCTGAAGAGAAAAGACAATTTTTTAAAAAAAATTTAGATGGACTGCTTTCAATACCATTATTGAAGGGAGGGAGGAAACAGCAGTACCCGGAGAAAACCCTCGGTGTCCTGTGGAGTCTGGTAGCTAAGTCACGTAAGTTAATTCCACGTGGGGTTGGAACCCGCGATCTTGGGCCTAGGAAACCACCTGACTGTCGACATAGGAAACCAGCTGACTGTCGACATAGGAAACCAGCTGACTGTCGACATAGGAAACCAGCTGACTATCGACATAGGAAACCAGCTGACTGTCGACATAGGAAACCATCTGACTATCGACATAGGAAACCATCTGACTATCGACATAGGAAACCATCTGACTGTCGACATAGAAAACCAGCTGACTGTCGACATAGGAAACCATCTGACTGTCGACATAGGAAACCAGCTGACTGTCGACATAGGAAACCAGCTGACTGTCGACATAGGAAACCATCTGACTGTCGACATAGAAAACCAGCTGACTGTCGACATAGGAAACCATCTGACTATCCACATAGGAAACCAGCTGACTGTCGACATAGGAAACCAGCTGACTGTCGACAAAGGAAACCACCTGACTGTCGACAAAGGAAACCAGCTGATTGTCGACATAGGAAACCATCTGACTATCGACAAAGGAAACCAGCTGACTGTCGACATAGGAAACCAGCTGACTGTCGACATAGGAAACCATCTGACTATCGACATAGGAAACCATCTGACTATCGACATAGGAAACCATCTGACTGTCGACATAGAAAACCAGCTGACTGTCGACATAGGAAACCATCTGACTATCCACATAGGAAACCAGCTGACTGTCGACATAGGAAACCATCTGACTATCCACATAGGAAACCAGCTGACTGTCGACATAGGAAACCATCTGACTATCGACATAGGAAACCATCTGACTATCGACATAGGAAACCATCTGACTGTCGACATAGAAAACCAGCTGACTGTCGACATAGGAAACCATCTGACTATCCACATAGGAAACCAGCTGACTGTCGACATAGGAAACCAGCTGACTGTCGACATAGGAAACCATCTGACTATCGACAAAGGAAACCAGCTGACTATCGACAAAGGAAACCATCTGACTATCGACAAAGGAAACCAGCTGACTATCGACATAGGAAACCATCTGACTATCGACAAAGGAAACCAGCTGACTATCGACAAAGGAAACCAGCTGATTGTCGACATAGAAAACCAGCTCACTATCGACATAGGAAACCATCTCACTGTCCACAGGACACCCCTCAGAAGTGCACTTTGTGTCTTTTAAGGCACAAAGGCCCCATTTGTAGACCGACAATATAATACAATTCATTACAATACTATACAATGAAATACAATATTATACAATGATATACAATACAATTCCACACAATACAATACAATAAAATTCAATACATAACTATACAATTCAATACCATATTATACTATTCAATTCCTATCCTATCCAGTAACTCGGAGGTCGTAGGGGCACCACAGACGATCGTTTAACCAGCGTACTCCATCTTTCCCTGTCCTCAGCAACCCTGATTGTTTCGCTCAGTGTTAAACCAGTCCATTCACGAATGTTGTCCTCCCACCTCTTTTTCGGTCTCCCTCTTCTTCTTTCTCCTTGCACTGTGCCTTGCAGCAGCAGGATGGTCTTTACAAGACCTGATGATCTGGAGACGTGGCCATACCATCGGAGTTTCCGTTTTTTCACCACTGTGGGCAGGTCATCGTGTTGCCCAATGGTTTCTGTGGTGGTCTGTCGGACTTCGTCTTTGGTGATGTGCTGGGTATATATTTCCATTCCATATGTTCTGGAGGTGGTGTCAAGCCTCTGTACCAGCTGTTCAAGTTCTTGTTCCTCTCCAGCCAATCCATCAGTGTCATCCGCAAAACGAAGGTTGGAGATTGCTCTACCCCATATGCTGACTGTGCCTTCGTGATCTGCAAGGGCATCTGACATGATGCGCTCTAGGAAGATGTTGAAGAGTGTTGGAGAGAGTAGGCATCCTTGACGCACACCGATTGTTGTTCTGAACCAGTTTCCGATGGTGCTGTTGTGGAGGACTGAACTGGTAGCCTTGTCATTCAGGCTTTTGATGACTTCAATAATTTTAGGGCTGATGTTGTACATTCTCATGGTTTCCCACAGAGCTGCAAGCCAGACTCGGTCAAACGCCTTTTTGAAGTCTACAAACAAATGATATAGATGTTGTGGGTGCTGTAGGTATTTCTTGCAGATTATTCTGAGGTTGAAAATCTGTTCAGTGGTACTTCGCCCTGCCCTGAATCCTGCTTGCTATTCAGCTATGATTTGTTTGGCTTATGGTTTCAACCTGTTGAGTATTATTTTCAGGAGTACCTTGCTGGGATGGTTGATGAGGCTGATGGTGTGGTAATTTTCACATTTCTGGAAGTGACATTTTTTTGGAAGAGTGATGACAAGCGACTGGGTCCATGGTGTAGGCCATTCCCCACTCTGCCAGATCTTGTTACAGATAATGGTGAGTGCGTCAATCATTGCTTCTCCTCCTTCTTGAAGCAGTTCTGCAGATATGTTGCCCACTCCCGCTGACTTCCTCTTCTTCAGCGATTGCATTGCTAGCGATCTTTCAGAGCGTTGCTCCGTCTCGTGTGAGAGTTAGGCACAGAATGACTGCATGGCCTAGCCTTGCGGTCAGCAAAAAGCCCGCGAAAACTAGTACTACAAGTGGCGCCTCTAGCGGGTGTCTCTGGCCATACGTCAGCTGAATGAGGTCACTGCCTAACTGAGCCAGCGTTAGCGTACACATGCTTAGCACACAACTGACTTGCGTCGTCTGCTTGGCATTGACTTTAATTTACAAAGGCTACAGCAGGCTGAACTATTTAAGGCGAGAAGTCTTAGTGCAGGGTCTAAAAAATATAGCCTTCTATGACACTATCCCGTAATTCGATAGTAGTGGGGTCACCACATATGATCGTTTAACCAGCGTAACCCATCTTTCTCTGTCCTCAGCAACCCTCATGGCTTTGCTCAGTCCATTCTCGAATGTTGTCCCTCCCATCTATTTTTTCTGTCTCTCTCTTCGTCTTTCTCCTTGAACCGTGCCTTGCAAGATGGTCTTTGCAAGGCCTGATGCTCTGGTGACGTGGCCATACCATCGGAGTTTCCGTTTCTTCACCACAGCATGTCATCGTGTTGTCCAATGGCTTTTGTGATGGTCTGTCGGACTTCGTCAATGGTGATGTGCTGGATATAGGAAATGCCCAGAAGTCTTCTGTAGCACGTCATATCCATGCTTTATATTCTTCGTTGTAGGTCTCATGTGAGGGTCCATGTTTCGCAATCGTATAGAAAGATCTCCCACCCTGTTTTGATGTTTAAGATCCGCAGTGGTCGCAGTTTGGCTAAAAAATGCGACCTCCATGTGTACCCGTATTTAAAACTGAGACTATTTAAAGGCAAATGAAATCTCCCGGCTATTATACTGTCGGTCTTTTCTGTCGCCACACGCTGCTTTCCTGCCGGTTCATGCTGCTTTCCTGCTCGGTCATGCTTCTGTCATGCTGCTTTCCTGCTGCGTCGTGTTGCTTTCTTTCTGCGTCATGCTGCGTATATGGCTTGACTGTCAGGTTAAGGCTGAACAGATGAGGTCAAAGGCCGTTGCTCTGTGAGGCATTCAGCGGTCTGTGATAACTTTGTTGTCGCATTGAGCCACTCCGATCGTGCACGTTCAGGACGTTTCTCTGTGGATGGCCAAGGAGTGTTAAACGATCACGATACGCGTCATTTTTATTTAGCAGTAGTTATAACTGTTAGTTTCTGTCACACAAGAATACATACTATTAGTTGTTGCAGGACTAAAGCCACAAACATTTACGGGAACGTCTGACCAAGCGCTGCACACAATGTGTAGACATTTCAGGCTTGTACACTGTGCTATGGTAGTCTCTGATGTTCGGCGCAGTAAAGTGATCATAAAACATGTAGAAGGAGACATCGGAGGCAGCTGAACGGCAAAACGAGGTTGCAGTAGTGACGTACGTTCCACCAGGACTCGCAAGGTTGAATCTAGGGCCAGTAACTAATGTAGCAGTGTTTGTTCTGCACAGCGCAGATATCTTGTTGAAAGATGAACTCATTGCCAGCAGCAGGTCCCGTGGTAAGAAAGCACACTTTGTATTACGCAGCGCAGTTACCAGTCCTAAACACTCCTCCAGGTGCTTGCCGACGTTACAATTGATTGACAACAGCAGATTCAAATTATGGGTTGTTTCACGCTCTTCCTAGCCCATAGACCTGTTCCAGGTTCAGATCGTATCGGCATTAAACACAAGCTCTCTCAAGAGGCACAATTGCTGCAAGCCTCGCCACTGTGTTACGCCACAGTCTAATGGCATTGGGTCCTCAGATTCGACAGCGCTGTTGGTAGTGCCAGTGCTGCTAGTGCTAATGAGGATTGATACAGCTTCATCCTGCCAAGGTTCCATTCTCCTTTAAGCCTTGCTACTTCTGCTGTCAAATGCTGATATGATGGCCTACTAGCGCCAAAATCGAGAGGTACCAGTATCACCAGATAATTGAAATTATTGAAATTAACACGTGTTTTGTTTAATTTACAGAGATACCGGTAATCCGCAATGTTAATGAATAATTATCAGTATTTGCCAGTCCTTCATAGCGCCAAAGCCTGATAATTACAAATATCATGAGATAATTTAAAATATCATGGAATAATTACAATTATCAAGGGATGATTCTAATTATCAATGAAAATTACAAATGTCTTGGCGTGATTATGTTACATTTTTAATTCTGGCTCTAGCAATCTGTCTGGAATAGCGTGAAAACGGAAAATTGTCATCGTTCACTTGATAAGTACAATTTGTACCTGTTGTCTTGATATTTGTCATTATCCCATTATATATGTAGTTATCAAGATGGCTTGATAAAGATTTGAATAAAAATCGAAATATTGCCTCGGACCTCAACTTGGGTGTTACTGTTTGTTTTGTTCACCTCATATTTATCAGGTGTTGGAGCTAAAAAGGCCGTCATAATGTGAAGTACACAAAACACGTGTTAATGACTATTATCACTGATACCTGTACATGCACGTTTTGGTGCTAGTAAGCTGCCTTGGTCAGAATTAAGTATGATCATGTAAAAATTATAATTATCAAGTAAACATTGTAATTATTATGTGAAAATTACAATTTTCGGTTTTGGCGCATTTCCAGACGGATCGCTAGAGCCAAAACTGAAAATGATCACATGAAGGTATTTGTAATTTTGCAATGATAATTGTAATTTCCCTATGATATTTGTTTTTATGTAATGATAATTTAATGATAAGTCCGTGGTCCACTGAAATCTCCATCATAATTCCTATACATATACATTCATCATGGCTTAACTAATCACATGGAGAAGTAATTAACAATATACACATTCTCCAGTACAGCTTCTGGTCTGCAATAATACACATAGAAAAAAACAACAGTTGGACAGTATGGGCCACTTCGTGGTCTCGAAAACCGGTCGCGGGTCAGCCGTGTGGTCAAGCTAAGTTTTACAAACATTCACAATCATAAAACATGGCAAGACTTCACAAACATAATCCAATAATAATATCTATAATCACAATGAAACAAACGACTGATCATTTACCTTTTCGACAATGTCAGGCTGTGGCTATACTGAGATGAATGAATTTCACCCGTCACCTGCGTAGTCTTCTGTGAGAGATTTCAGCTTGCGTCTTTCTCGGTTGAGATTTAGACAAAGAATGACTACCTAGCCTTGTCTCATTCCTACTCTGTTCTATCAATCTACTATACTATCTTCTTCTTCGCTAGACACCCCTTGAGGTCATGAGCAATCTTGCCACTGTAGATTGTTCTAACCTATAAAGGGAAAAGTGAAAGCCCCAGTTGAAAACCTGTCTTGCCTTTATAGGCATGACTGATTCCCTGCGGCAACAGTACCCCCGTTAGAGTGCCGGGGGGTTTCAGTATAAATAGTATCCCCACTTTCTGGAAATTTAGTGCTTTAAATTCCCACTGTCGCTGTCTTCCTCATTTGCTCTTTCCCATTCCTGATCTGTCCTATCACTCTGCTATACTATCTTCTTCTTCGCTAGATCAATGGCCTACCTTTTTTCTTGAAAACTCTTCCTGGACAAGACTCCTTGTTTGTGTATGAGGTCTGTTGGATCAGCTTGGGAGTGTTGGACGCTTTCTGCCGGGTGGTCACTAGGGCTTCCTATGAAGTTATTATTTAGCACTATAGGCATTTTATATGTATGTGTTTTATCGATGATTTATAATGATGTTTGTATTCTATTTTGTTTTTGTAACCGGGGGTTCGAGTAGTTGGGGTAAAGCCTCAGCCGTCCCCTGCGTGGGATGTCTTTATAATAATAATAATAATAATAATAATTAACATTTATATAGCGCCCTTTCTAATGAAAGCTCAGAGCGCTTTACATTCACATAAGACACTTCTTCTAAGAACTAAAATGACTAAACAATAACAATATAAAAACATGGTAAACAAAACATACAGAATGTAATTACATACTATAAACACGCACACACACACACAAACTCACACACACACACACGCCAAGTTCAACACGAATTTAAATTGTGATGTCAGCAAAGAAACGTTTGAACAGATGGGTCTTGAGGCCAGAACGAAAGGCAGCAGATGTTTGGGAAGAATGGAGAGACATGGTAAGGGAGTTCCAGATGGTGGGAGCAGAAAATGAAAATGAGCGTTTGCCAAAGGACTTGTTCACTCGTGGAATGGAGAGATTTTGGGCAGAAGAAGATCGAAGGGTTCTAGAAGGTATGTAGGGGTTAACCATGGTTTTGAGATAAGAAGGGCCGGATGAAGAGAAAGCATTGAAGCAGAGGCAAGCAATTTTGTACTCAATTCTTTGTTCAATGGGAAGCCAGTGTAGGGATTTAAGATGAGGAGTTATATGGGCAGATTTTGGAATGCAAAGAATGAGACGGGCGGCATTATTTTGAATTTTTTGAAGTCTTTGCAATAGATAGTCCGGGCAACCACAGAAGAGAGAGTTACAATAGTCAAGCCGTGAGAGAATGAAAGCTGAGACAAGAGTTTGAGTGGCTTTGGCAGACAGAAAGTGACGGATGCTGTTGATTCGACGGAGTTCAAAATTTAGGTTTCTGATTAGAGTTTGAATGTGAGCTTGCATAGTCAGGTGAGTGTCCAAAATCACGCCCAAGTTTTTGACAGAATCAGAAAACTGGACAACAGAGTTACCAACAACAAAGGAAGATGGAAGCTGAGATGTTATGCGAGGAGATGAAATAATTATGGCTTCTGTCGTAATTAAGTTTCAATTTGTTGAACGTCATCCAAGACTTGACATCACAGATGCACTCTTGCATCGAATTTATTGTAATGCCAAGATCCTGTGGGTCACAAGGTTTATGAAGTTGTGTATCGTCCGCAAAGGAATGATGATTGACAGAGTGAGAATCGGTGATGTCAGAAAGAGGGGATGTGCACAGAACAAAGAGGACGGGACCCAAAAACCGATCCTTGCGGCACGCCACAGAGGATCGGAGCAGGATCAGAGCGGTCATTGTCAACGTAAACAGTTTGTTGTCTGTTAGCAATGTATGACGTGAGCCAGTCAAGAACTGTGCCACGAAGGCCAAAAGTGTGTTGCAGACGGTCAATGAGAATGGTGTGATCTATGGTGTCAAATGCTGACGAAAGGTCTAACAGAGCAAGAACAGAGAGTTTGCCGTGATCAAGGGAGAGGAGGAGATCATTAGTGATTTTAACAAGAGCAGTTTCTGTACTATGTCTAGGTCTGTAAGCGGATTGAAGAGGATCAAGAAGGTTGTTTGAAGACAGGTGTGCATTGAGTTGAGAGAGAACAATTTTTTCGATGATTTTGGAAACAAAGGATAAATTTGATATAGGCCTTGATATAGATTATTGTAAAGTGACTGGCCGGTGGAGGGCATTCAATTTTATCACTGGGGTTGTTTCGGCAGATCTTTTATGCGGATTGGGGGTTGTCCGGTCCTGATTTGGCTCGGAAGAGTCGCTGGACCTAAAGCAACAATCAATCAATCAATCAACGTCGCTAGACCAGTCACCTACCATTTTTCTTGAAAACTCTTCCGGGACAAGACTCCTTATTTGTGTGTGAGGTCTGTTGGATCAGCTTGGGAATATTGGACGCTTTCTGCCAGGTGGTCACTGGGGCTTCCTATGATGTTATTATTTGATAATGTAGGCATTGTATATGTATGTGTTTCGTTGATAATTTATAATGATGTTTGTGTTCTGTTTTGTTTTTTGTGAACGGGGGTTCGATAAATTAGAGTATAGCCTCAGCGTCCCCTGCGTGGGATGTCTTTATTGTAAAGTGACCGGCTGATGGAGTGTCTTCAGTGTTACCACTAGGGTTGTTTTGGCAGGTCTTTTATGCGGATCAGGGGCGAGTCCTCCTTCAGCGAAGTTGTGGTCTTGATTTTGTGGACCCTGTAACCAATGAATAACTAGCTAAATCGCATGGGCTTTAAAGATCCTGACGCTCATGTTCTGGACGGGTGAGTGGCGGCTACACAAATACACCCAGCACGCACTAGGTCCCTTCTCCTCATCCCCGGATGGTGCGCAATCGTCTTGGCGTCAGACTGTGCGCCGAACATTGCAAGTGGGCGTCTCGGGCGGGGAACGTTAGATCCTGTATCGGCCAGCGCCTTGAGGAGGTCTTGAGCTTAAAAAAAGCGCTATATAAGAATTAATAAATTAAATGAAGTAATAGTTTTGCGACATTAAACTGGACTATTGATATCTACCCAGACTTGTGCCCTGGAGTGTAAGTCTGTTGGAATGTGTCCATTGTCCAGAGACTCCGCCCATCTCACCATTCTACCACCGCCTACATCACCACTCTAGCCCGTGACCACCCCCTACCTCACTACTCTAGCCCGTGACCACTCCCTACCTCACCACTGTAGCCCGTGACCACTCCCTACCTCACTACTGTAGCCCGTGACCACCGCCTACCTCACTACTGTAGCCCGTGACCACCGCCTACCTCACTACTGTAGCCCGTGACCACTCCCTACCTCACTACTGTAGCCCGTGACCACCGCCTACCTCACTACTGTAGCCCGTGACCACCGCCTACCTCACTACTCTAGCCCGTGACCACCGCCTACCTCACTACTGTAGCCCGTGACCACCGCCTACCTCACTACTGTAGCCCGTGACCACCGCCTACCTCACTACTCTAGCCCGTGACCACCCCCTACCTCACTACTCTAGCCCGTGACCACCGCCTACCTCACTACTCTAGCCCGTGACCACCCCCTACCTCACTACTCTAGCCCGTGACCACCGCCTACCTCACTACTCTAGCCCGTGACCACCGCCTACCTCACTACTCTAGCCCGTGACCACCGCCTACCTCACTACTGTAGCCCGTGACCACCGCCTACCTCACTACTCTAGCCCGTGACCACCGCCTACCTCACTACTCTAGCCCGTGACCACCGCCTACCTTACTACTCTAGCCCGTGACCACTCCCTACCTCACCACTGTAGCCCGTGACCACTCCCTACCTCACCACTGTAGCCCGTGACCACTCCCTACCTCACTACTGTAGCCCGTGACCAACGCCTACCTCACTACTGTAGCCCGTGACCACCGCCTACCTCACTACTCTAGCCCGTGACCACCGCCTACCTCACTACTCTAGCCCGTGACCACCGCCTACCTCACTACTGTAGCCCGTGACCACCGCCTACCTCACTACTCTAGCCCGTGACCACCGCCTACCTCACTACTGTAGCCCGTGACCACCGCCTACCTCACTATTCTAGCCCGTGACCACCGCCTACCTCACTACTGTAGCCCGTGACCACCGCCTACCTCACTACTCTAGCCCGTGACCACTCCCTACCTCACTACTCTAGCCCGTGACCACAGCCTACCTCACTACTCTAGCCCGTGACCACCGCCTACCTCACTACTGTAGCCCGTGACCACTCCCTACCTCACTACTCTAGCCCGTGACCACTCCCTACCTCACTACTCTAGCCCGTGACCACAGCCTACCTTACCGCTGTAGCCCGTGACCACCCCCTACCTCACTACTCTAGCCCGTGACCACTCCCTACCTCACTACTCTAGCCCGTGACCACCCCCTACCTCACCACTGTAGCCCGTGACCACTCCCTACCTCACTACTCTAGCCCGTGACCACCGCCTACCTCACTACTGTAGCCCGTGACCACCGCCTACCTCACTACTCTAGCCCGTGACCACACCCTACCTCACTACTCTAGCCCGTGACCACCGCCTACCTTACCACTGTAGCCCGTGACCACCGCCTACCTTACCACTGTAGCCCGTGACCACCGCCTACCTCACTACTGTAGCCCGTGACCACTCCCTACCTCACCACTGTAGCCCGTGACCACTCCCTACCTCACTACTGTAGCCCGTGACCACTCCCTACCTCACTACTGTAGCCCGTGACCACTCCCTACCTCACTACTGTAGCCCGTGACCACCGCCTACCTCACTACTCTAGCCCGTGACCACTCCCTACCTCACTACTCTAGCCCGTGACCACCCCCTACCTCACCACTGTAGCCCGTGACCACTCCCTACCTCACTACTCTAGCCCGTGACCACAGCCTACCTCACTACTCTAGCCCGTGACCACTCCCTACCTCACTACTGTAGCCCGTGACCACTCCCTACCTCACTACTCTAGCCCGTGACCACTCCCTACCTCACTACTCTAGCCCGTGACCACTCCCTACCTCACTACTCTAGCCCGTGACCACTCCCTACCTCACTACTGTAGCCCGTGACCACTCCCTACCTCACTACTCTAGCCCGTGACCACTCCCTACCTCACTACTCTAGCCCGTGACCACAGCCTACCTTACCGCTGTAGCCCGTGACCACCCCCTACCTCACTACTCTAGCCCGTGACCACTCCCTACCTCACTACTCTAGCCCGTGACCACCCCCTACCTCACCACTGTAGCCCGTGACCACTCCCTACCTCACTACTCTAGCCCGTGACCACTCCCTACCTCACTACTCTAGCCCGTGACCACTCCCTACCTCACTACTCTAGCCCGTGACCACCCCCTACCTCACCACTGTAGCCCGTGACCACTCCCTACCTCACTACTCTAGCCCGTGACCACAGCCTACCTCACTACTCTAGCCCGTGACCACCCCCTACCTCACTACTCTAGCCCGTGACCACTCCCTACCTCACTACTCTAGCCCGTGACCACACTCTACCTTACCACTGTAGCCCGTGACCACCGCTACTTTATTTAGTGTACTGTACACCAACACTTAGCCTAAATAATCGCCTGTCGGGGCCAATCAGTGTGTGTGGACTAACTCCTGGGTCAGTTCCTAACCTTACTTTGTGTTAACGCTTGTGACGATCTGCTGGTTGGTCAAATAGATAAGGAAAAAGGAAGGGAGGATATGAGAGAGAGAGAGAGAGAGAGAGAGAGAGAGAGAGAGAGAGAGAGAGAGAGAGAGAGAGAGAGAGAGAAAGACAGACAGAAAGACAGACAGACAGACAGACAGACAAAGAACACCATGCGTCAATCTTCTGGACAGTTTCGTTATTTTATTTAATCTTTCTGTCATGTCTGCTTTAATCTCAGATAGTAGACGTAGACCCTTTTGCAGCGATGACTCAATACCACATTTAGACGCTCCTTGACCCACCCTCTCTCTCTCTCTCTCTCTCCCTCTCTCTCTCTCTCTCTCTCTCTCTCTCTCTCTCTCTCTCTCTCTCTCTCTCTCTCTCTCTCTCTCTCTCTCTCTCCAACCGACGGTTTCTGGGGCTAGATCTTTTAGCCTGGTTAGCAACAACGGCGCCTTTCTTCCTGTATCAGATTGCAGGCAGGCGGGTGAAAAATAAAACTGAATTTTCACCCGACAGTATCATCTCTCCGCGAGTAATGTGGCTGCTGACGGATGCTCCCAGTCACAACAACCTCACTGTTCTTCTGCCGAGAACTCCGGATTTCGCTGATAAGGTTGGAACCCCGTGGACCATCGCTTTTTCTGACTGTTTTTATAGTTGGAAGCCACCGAAGTGACGGCAACGTTGAATCTAATTCTGTCAACAAGCAAACGTCCCAATTGCTAGCATCAGATATCAACAGCCTGGCACAAGGCAAAGGTATTTGTGATTATACTTTAACACCCTACACGTGGGTAGTTTTACTTTGTTCTTCCCAACCGTTGATAAAGGGAGAGAAGTGCCCCGACAAATACCAACACATAAGGAATTCTCGACAGACACAGCCTTTCGGCACAATCACAATTAGTTGAGATATTGCGCGCTTGAAGAGCTGTCACTGTTAGAACAGTGATACGATAGTATCAAAAGCAGTAGCGAAGCTTGAAGAAGCATCCATGGTGTTGAAGCTGATGCTGGTGCTGCTTGTCAGAGAAAACCCACAACTGTAAAGGCGTGGACGATGATGGCGATGCTGCCACATGGGGTGGGGACAGTTTAGTTTGAGGAAATGTGCATCAGACAGCAGGGTTAACCACCCAACAACCAAGCTTATTTTAAAAGCTGAATAAACGTTGATCTACATCCACTCCCGCCGATAATATTGTGTTAACCTGGAATAACTTGATAAGCTGCCCTAGATCCACAGCCAAGAATAACATTACAAAGGTTTTGTTTGCGACGATATGGGTACCAGTACGATACGAGAGCGAAAGTCTGAGACGGGAATTGACAGGCTTTCGAGTTGCCGAACGCAGTTTGGTTGGTTCGTTTTTGGTACGTGGTCAGTGAAACGCCATTATTTGATGGAACTAAAATGACTTGATTAATAGATCTATGCCTACCGCCATTAGTAGGCTAGCTCTTTCCTTCGTTCGTTCATTGGTACGTTGCAACTGAAACCTAACATTTGTGCTAGGACTATCCTATCCTATAACTCGTAGGTCGTTGGGATACCATAGATGATCGTTTAACCAGCGTACTCCATCTTTCTCTGTTCTCAGCAACCCATAGCGTAGCGTTTAGAACTCAAGGCCGCGGGCCAAGGTCAAGACTTACTACGTCACGAAAATTAGCCACGTGGCCACATAGACACAAACACGCAGAATAATGGCGACGTTTGAAAGATTTCCTGTGGTTGTCTTGAGCGTGGCATTACTTTTTTACCACATCAGGCTACATGAAAACACACAGTATTTATTCACAAGTGTTAAGGCAATACTGAACATTTGCCCAAGTTAGCCTATTATGACAGAAAGTGAAATCGGGAAATGGAAATCCCAAATCAAATATTAAAAATCCCAGGGTATACATACAAATACAGGCCGTAACCAGTAAATGCTATATACTAGAGAGAGAGAGAGAGAGAGAGAGAGAGAGAGAGAGAGAGAGAGAGAGAGAGAGAGAGAGAGAGAGAGAGAGAGAGAGAGAGAGAGAGAGAGAGAGAAAAATCTGAACCCAAGAAGCACCTAACAAGAACGCTGCAGTTGCAAGAATGTAAGAATATCATCATACAGCTAGGCCTATATTGTACAGACAGTAGGGAGTTATGTTGCTTTCATAATTTACGAGTGAGGACTGCAAAATGTGCGAGATGCAACTTAGTTTATCACATGAGAAACAAAAGTATCGAACAATGTAATAACCTTGTTCGTTTCTTACCTGATCTGGAGTGTAGTGGGATGGGAAAGGTATGGCCCGATTAAGTGATTGATGGATGATTGTTTATGGACTGATTGGTTTTGATGATTAATTAATATTCTTAATTACCCTATTATATTACCTTCATGTTTTTATTTAACTGTCGGCGGTGAGTGTTCGTGATGTGTGTGTGTGTGTGTTGTGTGTTTGGTTTAGGCTTGTATGACATGTAGGCCTACGTGCTTATAAGATCGTGTGACAATGTTGTGAAACCTTGTTTCACATTCCACTGTTTATAAATTTTTTTTACAAAAAATGAGCTGCTTCTAAATCTTGTAATTGCCTTATGTGAATAAATAAAGTTGTTTTGAATTAAATTGAAAGGATCGGGATTTCTTGCAATCGGTCGGTCAAATACGAAGTGCTTGATACACAAAAACTTCGGATTCTTTGGTGTTCATTTAGCCGTTTGAGGAATAAAACCTTTACATCGGCAGGCATGTACCCATCTTTCAAACTCTGTTCTTTTCTTTTCCCAGTCAGGAAATCGGAAAAATACTAAATCTTTCGTGTAATCTTTGAATGAATAGCGTTCATCGCTATTGCAAGTACCGTGGGCTACCGGCATGTTTGTGTCCATGACGCAAAGGATTGTGGGAATGAATCTATTTTTAACATGGGGCTTGACCTTGGCCCGCGGCCTTGAGCTCTAAACGCTACGCTATGGTTTCGCTCAGTGTCAAGCCAGTGCATTCTCGAGTGTTGTCCTTCCACCTCTTTTTCTGTCTCCCTCTTCTTCTGCCTCCTTGCACCGTGCCTTGCATGATGGTCTTTGCAAGGCCTGATGCTCTGGTGAAGTGGCCATACCATCGGAGTTTCTGTTTTTTCACCAATGCGAGCATGCTATCTTGTTGCCCAATGGCTTGTGTGATGGTCTGTCGGACTTCGTCTTTGGTGATTTGCTGGGTAGAGGAAATGCCCAGAAGCCTTCTGTACTAGGACTACAGCGTGAAATAAGTTGATTAAGTAGATCTCCATCTCGCGCGGTAATTGATATTGTGATAAGCCGTTAAGTCTACCGCCTTTATATCTAGACTCCATAAACAAGTCCTTCACGGTCCACGTCAGGTCTGCAAGTTTTATCACCACTTTCACATCAGTTAGGTCAAAGTAGGAGCTGATTACAGCGCTGGGGTGGCTTGCCGTAAAAATGCTCTTTTCATGACCAGAGGAGCAACATCAAACTGACAAGAAAATTATATAGGACTTAATGTAAGTCAATATAAGTGAAATCTATTGATGTATAGAGGTGGCGAGATGATGATGATGATGATGATGATGATGATGATGATGATGATGATGATGATGATGATACTCGTAAGGCACACATAATCTATGTTAGCAGTTTGCTCAGGGCGCACAAGAAATAGTTTATGGCACACAGCCAAGAGAGACCGAGAGACGTGGAAGGTGAATGTTTAGTGCAGATTATCATGTTAGTAGAAAGGAAAGACATGGCCCATTGTAAGACGTGGGAGGAGGAGAGGGGTGTGTGTTAACTGTGGTCCATTTCCGCAGTGACATTTCAGGTGTATCGAGTGATGCAGTTTTGTTCCTTATGATGACACCAAACTGAAACACAAAAGCTCAGTGGCTTCTTTTAGATCGTGCTGACTGCTAACGACCTGCAAACAGGCATTAGGAGAAAGAATATCAAAGATGTTTTTTCAACGACGCCGATTGTTAGAATGTGGAATGTTGCTTTAGACAACAAGGGTAGAGAAATGGGGATTAAACTAACACTTTGGGGAGAAACAAAGTATTAAGTCAACAGCACAACGCACACACTATCTCAAAAGTTGCCGCACTGACGTTTGTGAGGTAAACACACTGTGCTTACCTCATCATCGTGTTTCTTCAATGACGTCATTCTGCAATGACAACTGCTATTAGAGCTCCATACGTCATGTTTTCACTGTAGATTGTTCTAACCTATAAAGGGAACAGTGAAAGCCCCAGTTGAAAACATGTCTTGCCTTTGTAGGCATGACTAATTCACTGCGGCAACAGTTCCCCCCCCCCCCCCCCCCCCCCCCGTTGGAGTGCCGGGGGTTTCAGTATAAATAGTATCCCCACTTTCTGGAAATTTAGTGCTTTAAATTCCCACTGTCGCTGTCTTCATCATTTGCTCTTTCCCATTCCTGATCTGTCCTATCACTCTGCTATACTTTCTTCTTCTTCGCTAGATCAATGACCTACCTTTTTTCTTGAAAACTCTTCCTGGACAAGACTCCTTGTAGCAGCCCTGACAACTTAGTCCATCCTTCAGTAGCAGCCCTGAAAACTTAGTCCATCCTTCAGTAGCAGCCCTGACAACTTAGTCCATCATTCAGTAGCAGCCCTGACAACTTAGTCCATCCTTCAGTAGCAGCCCTGACAACTTAGTCCATCCTTCAGTAGCAGCTCGGCTGTCCGTCGATCCGTCGATCCAAATTTTAGTTTCTTTTTTCCCAAACACACTTAGGTCAAGTTTATTGTCCCAATGTTCTAACCTCGTTTTATAAACCCCGTTTTGCGCTGTGTCTAAAACTTAGTGCATACCATTTGTATAATTGTTGCCTTGCAAATAGTTAAGACATTGGCCCATCATTGTGAATTTTTGTCTTTTTGCTTGACTGGGCTAAAGCCGAGTCACAACACGACCTACAACATGAACACTTGTGAAACTCCTTTTGTTTGACATAATGTGGTGTGTCTGCAAATACATGTCAACATGAACACTTGTGAAACTCCTTTTGTTGGACATAATGTGGTGTGTCTGCAAATACATGTCAACATGAACACTTGTGAAACTCCTTTTGTTTGACATAATGTGGTGTGTCTGCAAATACATGTCAACATGAACACTTGTGAAACTCCTTTTGTTGGACATAATGTGGTGTGTCTGCAAATACATGTCAACATGAACACTTGTAAAACTCCTTTTGTTTGACATAATGTGGTGTGTCTGCAAATACATGTCAACATGAACACTTGTGAAACTCCTTTTGTTGGACATAATGTGGTGTGTCTGCAAATACATGTCAACATGAACACTTGTAAAACTCCTTTTGTTTGACATAATGTGGTGTGTCTGCAAATACATGTCAACATGAACACTTGTGAAACTCCTTTTGTTTGACATAATGTGGTGTGTCTGCAAATACATGTCAACATGAACACTTGTAAAACTCCTTTTGTTGGACATAATGTGGTGTGTCTGCAAATACATGTCAACATGAACACTTGTAAAACTCCTTTTGTTGGACATAATGTGGTGTGTCTGCAAATACATGTCAACATGAACACTTGTGAAACTCCTTTTGTTGGACATAATGTGGTGTGTCTGCAAATACATGTCAACATGAACACTTGTAAAACTCCTTTTGTTTGACATAATGTGGTGTGTCTGCAAATACATGTCAACATGAACACTTGTGAAACTCTGTTTGACATAATGTGGTGTTTCTGCAAATACATTTCAACGTGAACACTTGTGACACTCCTTTTGTTTGACATAATGTGTGTGTGTGTGTCTGCAAATACATTTCAACATGAACACTTGTGAAACTCCTTTTGTTTGTGAGTGTCTGCAAATACAGGTCAATGACTTGCTGTGCTTTTATTAGTTTTATTTAAAATTGTTTGTTTGGACGCGGCAAGTAGTGGACCAGCTTGGAAGCAGTTCCTGTACTGGCTGCAATGTTATCGCTTGACATTGAATGCTTCAATTGTTCTTCTCTTGATTGTACCACGGAGCTTCAGTCGTTCTTCCCTTTACTATACTACGGATCTTCAATTGTTCTTCCGTTGACTATACCACGGAGCTTCAACTGTTCTGCCATTGACTATACCACGAGGCTTCAACTGCCATTGACTATACCACGGATCTTCAACTGTTCTGCCATTGACTATACCACGGATCTTCAACTGTTCTGCCATTGACTACACCACGGATCTCCAACTTTTCTGCCATTGACTATACCACGAATCTTCAACTGTTCTGCCATTGACTATACCACGGAAGCAACTGTTCTGTCATTGACTATACCACTGAGGCAACTGTTCTGCCATTGACTATACCACGGAGGTAACTGTTCTGCCATTGACTATACCACGAATCTTCAACTGTCCGCCATTGACTATACCACTGAGGTAACTGTTCTGTCATTGACTATACCACTGAGGTAACTGTTCTGCCACTGACTATACCACTGAGGTAACTGTTCTGCCACTGACTATACCACTGAGGTAACTGTTCTGCCACTGACTATACCACTGAGGTAACTGTTCTGCCATTGACTATACCACGAATCTTCAACTGTTCTGCCATTGACTATACCACTGAGGTAACTGTTCTGTCATTGACTATACCACGGAGGTAACTGTTCTGCCATTGACTATACCACGGAGGTAACTGTTCTGCCACTGACTATACCACTGAGGTAACTGTTCTGCCACTGACTATACCACTGAGGTAACTGTTCTGCCACTGACTATACCACTGAGGTAACTGTTCTGCCATTGACTATACCACTGAGGTAACTGTTCTGCCATTGACTATACCACTGAGGTAACTGTTCTGCCACTGACTATACCACTGAGGTAACTGTTCTGCCATTGACTATACCACTGAGGTAACTGTTCTGCCACTGACTATACCACTGAGGTAACTGTTCTGTCATTGACTATACCACTGAGGTAACTGTTCTGCCACTGACTATACCACTGAGGTAACTGTTCTGCCACTGACTATACCACTGAGGTAACTGTTCTGCCACTGACTATACCACTGAGGTAACTGTTCTGCCATTGACTATACCACTGAGGTAACTGTTCTGCCACTGACTATACCACTGAGGTAACTGTTCTGCCACTGACTATACCACTGAGGTAACTGTTCTGCCACTGACTATACCACTGAGGTAACTGTTCTGCCATTGACTATACCACTGAGGTAACTGTTCTGCCACTGACTATACCACTGAGGTAACTGTTCTGCCATTGACTATACCACTGAGGTAACTGTTCTGTCATTGACTATACCACTGAGGTAACTGTTCTGCCACTGACTATACCACTGAGGTAACTGTTCTGCCACTGACTATACCACTGAGGTAACTGTTCTGCCATTGACTATACCACTGAGGTAACTGTTCTGCCATTGACTATACCACGGAGGCAACTGTATCTCGGATCTTATTAGGTTTTGTTTCGCAGCCCACGCCGTTAATCGGCTTCCAACCACTGCCATCATCGTCGTCATCGTCATCATCATCTTGGGATGTTTTGCCAAGAAATGTCATGTTGTTGTGCGTTGAAGGTCTGAACTGGAAATTATTAATAAAATAATAATAAAGGTTAGCAGGTTAGCCTGCACAGTAACTTTAGAGGACACAAAACAGAACGAGATTTCGTCATCATCATCATCCTCGTCGTAGTCTCGACATCATTATCATCAAAATGTTAAGGCCACCAGACTGATCTGAACACAAAGGTCGGCGGATGCAAAACACAAACCTTGTGGAAACAAAGGGTTGTATTTACATGCCGCAGCGACACAAGGGGTGAAAGTGATGGGATTTTGTCTGCCTTTGAATTATTTAACATCCTTTTTTGCACGGCACGTCGATGGTTTACTGTAGAGGCCGAACGTAGCGAGTAACTGACAATTTTCTTAAATGGAGCAGTACTTCCGTTTCTCAAGACGTTCCCCAAATACTTTTACAATGGGGAAAGAGGAGTGGGGGGGAGGGAAGAACGTCGACCTAAATGTCGGCCCGTCCGTCGGTTGGATATCTGTCGGTCCGTTGGAAGCCATTTCTCAAGAATCACTGAACGGACTTTGACCCAACTTCACATAGCACATTATCACTGAACGGACTTTGACCCAACTTCACATAGCACATTATCACTGAACGGACTTTGACCCAACTTCACATAGCACATTATCACTGAACGGACTTTGACCCAACTTCACATAGCACATTATCACTGAACGGACTTTGACCCAACTTCACATAGCACATTATCACTGAACGGACTTTGACCCAACTTCACATAGCACATTATCACTGAACGGACTTTGACCCAACTTCACATAGCACATTATCACTGAACGGACTTTGACCCAACTTCACATAGCACATTATCACTGAACGGACTTTGACCCAACTTCACATAGCACATTATCACTGAACGGACTTTGAGCCAACTTCACATAGCACATTATCACTGAACGGACTTTGAGCCAACTTCACATAGCACATTATCATTGAACGGACTTTGAGCCAACTTCACATAGCACAATTTATCATTGAACGGACTTTGAGCCAACTTCACATAGCACATTATCATTGAACGGACTTTGAGCCAACTTCACATAGCACATTATCATTGAACGGACTTTGAGCCAACTTCACATAGCACATTATCATTGAACGGACTTTGAGCCAACTTCACATAGCACATTATCACTGAACGGACTTTGACCAAACTTCAAATAGCACAATATCGGGCTTAGCGGCCTGCACCTACTCCCCTACTCACCATCCTCCTCCCCCGTGCCATTATGTTTGCTCTACCGGAAAGGTCAAGGTCATTGGAGTAATTTTGTTGCTAAACATATTTTGCTAATTTAAAAAAAGAAACGACTGAACCGATTTTGTTAAGTTTAAAAACACACGTTTTGCATTATGTGAGGAATAACGGCACCAAGTTGTGTTTTCTTTCCTTGCGGATACTTGCAGCAACTACTACTAAGCAGTTTATTATCATTGGTATTTGTACTTTCTCAAAGGTCAAGGTCATTGTGCATCAACATTAAAATACCCAAACAAAACAACGATGTGCGCTGTATCTATAAATTGACTCACACTATTTCTTATTGCTAACTTTTTGAATTCGTAAAGAGAGACAATGTGTCTTTTTAATACATAACCCGGTTATTAACCTACTGCGATTACAATTGCTTCCCTTGACTGTGATAATTACTTCCCATGATAAAAACTGCTGGTCTGTGCTGTGACTACAGGTAGTGGTAGAATTGTTATTGTGTACCATGTGATATAAATAAGGCTTAATGTTATAACTTACAATCTCCGTATACAAACATAAACCGTCCTTTTTATCTAGCCTCTGTCTGCTCTGTGTAGTTTAATACTATTGTATATTTATATTCATACTCTAATTTTCTGTACACGATATGAATTATTCTATCAGTCAAATTAAATTATCTATGCATTTGTTAAGGGAGGAGGGAAGGGGGGGTTAATAGTGTGTGTTTGTGTGTTTGTGTGTGTGTGGGTGTGTGTGTGTGGGTGTGTGTGCGTGTGTGAAGAGCAAAGTTGAAAGTAAGCATGCATAACTGTTGGAAAAATGTATTTATTGTGCTGGTTATATGATGATTTTATGTATTATTTCCGTTTGTTTAAAAACTGTTTTATTTTTGTTGTGTTGTTATTTGCTGGGATGCAATGTGCTGTATGACTGTTGCATTGTGGGTAATAGGTTTTGTTGACTTGATAGGGCCCACTGCCGTAGTAATGGTTTAACCATCATACTCCATCTTTTTCTGTCCTCAGCAACCCTGATGGTTTCGCTCAGACTCAAGCCAGTCCATTCTCGAATGTTGTCCTGCCACCTATTTTTCTGTCTCCCTCTTTCTTCTACCTACCCCTTGGGGTCATGAGCAATCTTGCCACTGTAGATTGTTCTAACCTATAAAGGGAAAAGTGAAAGCCCCAGTTGAAAACCTGTCTTGCCTTTGTAGGCATGACAGATTCACTGCGGCAACAGTACCCCCGTTGGAGTGCCGGGGGGTTCAGTATAAATAGTATCCCCACTTTATGGAAATTTAGTGCTTTAAATTCCCACTGTTGCTATCTTCCTCATTTACTCTTTCCCATTCCTGCTCTGTCCTATCACTCTGCTATACTATCTTCTTCTTCGCTAGATCAATGACCTACCTTTTTTCTTGAAAAATCTTCCTGGACAAGACTCCTTGTTTGTGTATGAGGTCTGTTGGATCAGCTTGGGAGTGTTGGACGCTTTCTGCTGGGTGGTCACTAGGGCTTCCTATGATGTTAGTATTTAGCACTATAGGCATTTTATATGTATGTGTTTTGTTGATGATTTGTAATGATAATTGTATTCTATTTTGTTTTTGTAACCGGGGGTTCGGGTAGTTGAGGTAAACCCTCAGCCGTCCCCCGCGTGGGATGTCTTTATTGTAAAGTGACTGGCCGGTGGAGGGCATTCAATTTTCCCACTAGGGTTGTTTCAGCAGATCTTTTATGCGGATCGGGGGTTGTCCGGTCCTGATTTGGCTCGGAAGAGTCCGCTGGACCTAAAGCAACAATAAATCAATCAATCAATTCTTCTACCTCCTTGCACTGTGCTTTGCAGGATGGTCTTTGCAAGGCCTTGTGTAACACGACTGTCCATTTCCGCTCTCTGGTCCTGATTTGGCTCGGAAGAGTCCGCTGGACCTAAAGCAATAACCATGTAATGTAATGTAATTTCCTCTCTCGTCTTCTCTATTTTCCGCTTCACTCCTTTGTGTTTAAGAGAGAGAGAGAGAGAGAGAGAGAGAGAGAGAGAGAGAGAGAGAGAGAGAGAGAGAGAGAGAGAGAGAAAAGTGTGGTGGTTAGTGCTAATTTAGAATTTGCACTCTAATTTGGTAGTCTTCTTTTGATGTTGGCTATAATGTGTTTTTCAAGTGGAGGCTGTTTCCGTGTTGGTTTGTTGAAAGACATGATCGCTTTAAATGTAATGACCTATTAACACCCCACAGTTGTTTAAAAAAATTTTTATCGCTGCTTGCGCCATTATTGTCTATCATGTTCGGGGGCGCTGTGGCTGCGTTGAGACACGAGGGCTTATTAAGCCATACTATTAAATTCACATTTTGAAGGTTGACGGTAAGGAGTGGCGAAAAATACAGAAATAACGAGACTGTGATGGCCCCAGCATGCACTAACAACCAGACTGTGATGTCCCCAACAAGCACTAACAACCAGACTGTGATGGCCCCAGCAAGTACTAACAACCAGACTGTGATGGCCCCAGCAAGTACTAACAACCAGACTGTGATGTCCCCAACAAGTACTAACAACCAGACTGTGATGGCCCCAGCAAGTACTAACAACCAGACTGTGATGTCCCCAACAAGTACTAACAACCAGACTGTGATGTCCCCAACAAGTACTAACAACCAGACTGTGATGTCCCCAACAAGCACTAACAACCAGACTGTGATGTCCCCAACAAGCACTAACAACCAGACTGTGATGTCCCCAACAAGCACTAACAACCAGACTGTGATGTCCCCAACAAGCACTAACAACCAGACTGTGATGTCCCCAACAAGCACTAACAACCAGACTGTGATGTCCCCAACAAGCACTAACAACCAGACTGTGATGTCCCCAACAAGCACTAACAACCACACTGTGATGTCCCCAACAAGTACTAACAACCAGACTGTGATGTCCCCAGCAACCACTAACAACCAGACTGTGATGTCCCCAGCAAGTACTAACAACCAGACTGTGATGTCCCCAACAAGTACTAACAACCAGACTGTGATGTCCCCAACAAGTACTAACAACGAGACTGTGATGTCCCCAACAAGTACTAACAACCAGACTGTGATGTCCCCAACAAGTACTAACAACCAGACTGTGATGTCCCCAACAAGTACTAACAACGAGACTGTGATGTCCCCAACAAGTACTAACAACCAGACTGTGATGTCCCCAACAAGTACTAACAACCAGACTGTGATGGCCCCAGCAAGTACTAACAACCAGACTGTGATGTCCCCAACACTAACAACCAGACTGTGATGTCCCCAACAAGCACTAACAACCAGACTGTGATGTCCCCAACAAGCACTAACAACCAGACTGTGATGTCCCCAACAAGTACTAACAACCACACTGTGATGTCCCCAACAAGTACTAACAACCAGACTGTGATGTCCCCAGCAACCACTAACAACCAGACTGTGATGTCCCCAGCAAGTACTAACAACCAGACTGTGATGTCCCCAACAAGTACTAACAACCAGACTGTGATGTCCCCAACAAGTACTAACAACCAGACTGTGATGTCCCCAACAAGTACTAACAACCAGACTGTGATGTCCCCAACAAGTACTAACAACGAGACTGTGATGTCCCCAACAAGTACTAACAACCAGACTGTGATGTCCCCAACAAGTACTAACAACCACACTGTGATGTCCCCAACAAGTACTAACAACCAGACTGTGATGTCCCCAACACTAACAACCAGACTGTGATGGCCCCAGCAAGTACTAACAACCAGACTGTGATGTCCCCAACAAGTACTAACAACGAGACTGTGATGTCCCCAACAAGTACTAACAACCAGACTGTGATGTCCCCAACAAGTACTAACAACCAGACTGTGATGTCCCCAACAAGTACTAACAACGAGACTGTGATGTCCCCAACAAGTACTAACAACCAGACTGTGATGTCCCCAACAAGTACTAACAACCAGACTGTGATGTCCCCAACAAGTACTAACAACGAGACTGTGATGTCCCCAACAAGTACTAACAACCAGACTGTGATGTCCCCAACAAGTACTAACAACCAGACTGTGATGGCCCCAGCAAGTACTAACAACCAGACTGTGATGTCCCCAACACTAACAACCAGACTGTGATGTCCCCAACAAGCACTAACAACCAGACTGTGATGTCCCCAACAAGCACTAACAACCAGACTGTGATGTCCCCAACAAGTACTAACAACCACACTGTGATGTCCCCAACAAGTACTAACAACCAGACTGTGATGTCCCCAGCAACCACTAACAACCAGACTGTGATGTCCCCAGCAAGTACTAACAACCAGACTGTGATGTCCCCAACAAGTACTAACAACCAGACTGTGATGTCCCCAACAAGTACTAACAACCAGACTGTGATGTCCCCAACAAGTACTAACAACCAGACTGTGATGTCCCCAACAAGTACTAACAACGAGACTGTGATGTCCCCAACAAGTACTAACAACCAGACTGTGATGTCCCCAACAAGTACTAACAACCAGACTGTGATGGCCCCAGCAAGTACTAACAACCAGACTGTGATGTCCCCAACACTAACAACCAGACTGTGATGCCCCCAGCAAACACTAACCCTTTCAATCCTCAGTCGCCCAGGATTGTGCTCAGTTGTTTGGGTCGTCAGACGATGCGTCTAAGGCAGCAAGTTGGCCCCTCTGGCTGCTGGAGTTACATCCTGTATCGGCCAGCGCCTTGAGCAGCTGTTGAATTGGAAAGGCGGTAGATCAGAACTATGTGTACGGCGGGCGATGAGATGTTGATTCATTAATGGAAGTTTGGGCTCATGTGCTTGAAGTTGCGACAGATGTAATTACAATGTATTGAGTGACTTGCATCCAAATTAGGTTTCTGCGTTTGGTGTCAATAATAGATGTTTCTATAACAGTGTTGCACTTTATGTGGAGGGCGGTAAGGATTTAATGAAATGAACTAATAGTTGGACAGAAAAGTTGTGTGTTGTTTCCTCTCTCTTGGGTGCATTTGCTGTCACAGTTAACTGACAACAATTGTTGGTGAGCTGGAGAAAGGGCAGTTGGTAGAGCTATGGGTAGTAGGAACGTTTGAAGAGGTGTCCTTGAAGGAAACGGTGAAAAAGTTTATTTGTAATTGGCCTGTCTGTTTCTTTGCCAATTGCTGTATGCAAACTGACCTACCTTTTTCCATTTTTCTGTCTGTCAATGTATGGAACTATCAGCCACATTGACCGCCTGGTCATCCACCTTGATTTAGTCCCGGTTTTTTCCTCGACAGACTCGGATCAAAGCGCAATTCTTATGCACCATCATTATCTGCTTCTTCTTGTATTTACCTGAGACTTTTTCCTCGCGCTGATTGGTCCTCATCTGACGTTACTTGCAGGGTGCCAGATCAAAGGAAGGACGAGCTTCTTCTCAACCTTTGTCGCAATTAGCGCCCATCTTTTTTCTCTCATATCCATACAAATACTGTCGCTAGTGAAATAAAGCCACAGAAATACGTTTTTCATGTTAAGCGATGTTGTGTCATTTGAAATGTTTCCACCGTTTAAATGTAATAGTTCTTGTGAAATCAAATCTTCAGGTTACAGACAGGCGTCCATCAAATAGCCTATCATATCCTATCCCGTAACTCAAAGGTCGTTGGGGCATCACAGATGATCGTTTAACCAGCGTACTTCGTCTTTCTCTGTTCTCAGCAACCTTCATGGCTTCGTTTAGTGTCAAACCAGTCCATTCTCGAATTTTGTCCTCTTACCTCTTTTTCTGTCTCCCTCTTCTTCCGCCTCCTTACACCGTGCCTTGCATGATGGTTTTTGCAAGACCAAATGGGCTTCAACCTTGTCAGGGCAGTAGTTGTTTGTGCGATCCTTGAGAGAACGTCCTGTCGGGACCCATTGTCTGATATAATGTCTCCTATGCTCGTTTAACCAGAGTACTCCATCTTTCTCTGTCCTCAGCAACCCTAATGGCTTCGCTCAGTGTCAAGCCAGTCCATTCTCGAATGTTGTCCTACCACCTCTTTTTCTGTCTCCCTCTTCTTCTGCCTCCTTGCACCGTGCCTTGCAGGATGGTCTTTGCAAGTCCTGATGCTTTGTTAACGTGGCCATATCATCGGAGTTTCCGTTTTTTCACCACTGTGAGCATGTCATCGTGTTGTCCATTGGCTTGTGTGATGGTCTGTCGGACTTCGTTGTTGGTTATGTGCTCGGTATAAGAAATGCCCAAAAGTCTTCTGTACCTCATCTCCATACTTTGTATTTTTCGTTATAGATCTGCTGTGAGGGTCCATGTTTTGCAGTCGTATAGGAAAATGGAGATTACAAGGGAGCGCCGCAGCCTTACCTTGGAATATAGACTAGGGTTCTAAATAGGTTTGTGGGAATACATTTCAAAATAATGAAACTAAGGGATGTTTCAGAGTCTTTGTTTTTCTCAAAGACAGAAGTTGATGGGTTACTATTTTGAAGATCGAACACTTTCCTTTGGCTGGAACATTGGATTTCAAAATGTTTTGATTGACGATACATTATCCCTCAAATATGTTGACTGAGCGAATTGTATAGTATATAGGGCTATATTTGATTGACGATACATTATCCCTCAAATATGTTGTCTGAGCGAATTGTATAGTATATAGGGCTATATTTGATTGACGATACATTATCCCTCAAATATGTTGACTGAGCGAATTGTATAGTATATAGGGCTATATTTGATTGACGATACATTATCCCTCAAATATGTTGACTGAGCGAATTGTATAGTATAGAGGGCTATATTTGATTGACGATACATTATCCCTCAAATATGTTGACTGAGCGAATTGTATAGTATATAGGGCTATATTTGACGGTGGCGATATTTGATGTCACTCGAGCCTGGCTAAAAATTCGACAGGGTTCCTTATTAAGCGGCGTGCTGGGCTGGGAAAAGGAATACACGGGAACATGAGTCCAGTCGCATATTGTCATTAGCTGTCTCCTTCAACCTCCTTACCTTTACACCAACACTCTTCTTCTTCTTTTTCTTCTTCTTCTTCGTCGTTGTCGTAGTTGAGATGATGATGATGATGATGATGATGATGATGATCATCATCATCATCATCATCATCATCATCATCATCATCATCATCATCATCATCATCATCATCATCATCTTCTTCTTCTTCAACTTCTTCTTCAATTTCTTCTTCAATTTCTTCTTCTTCTTCTTCTTCTTCTTCTTCTTCTTCTTCTTCTTCTTCTTCTTCTTCTTCGTCGTCGTCGTCGTCATCGTAGATAAGATCATCATCATCATCATCATCATCATCATCATCATCATCATCATCATCATCATCATCATCATCATCATCATCATCATCATCATCGTCGTCGTCATCGTCGTCGCCGTCGTCATCGCTGTAGTTAAGATCATCATCATCGTTATTACTATCATCATCTTCCTCTTCTTCTTCTTCTTCTTCTTCTTCTTCTTCTTCTTCTTCTTCTTGTGATTGTGGAATTATCCCTGACGTGTTCTGTGTAATTTGGACTCTGGCATTTAAATTGATCTGCTTCACTCCTTGCACGTCAATTGATCTCCGTCATTTTTGTGCTCATAAAATATCATATTGATAATCACATGTTTAATCTTTATCTTGGTCTTCTTCTGTCAAAATTGATTGACCCACAGACGTTTTGCTGTAATAATACATTGCAATTACATGTCTTCTTCTTCTTGTTCTTCTTGTTCTTCTTGTTCTTGTTCTTCTTGTTCTTCTTCTTCTTCTTCTTCTTGTTCTTCTTCTTCTTCTTCTTCTTCTTCTTCTTCTTCTTCTTCTTCTTCTTCTTCTTCTTCTTCTTCCTCCTCCTCCTCCTCCTCCTCCTCCTCCTCCTCCTCCTCCTCCTCCTTCTCAATAAGGTCACTGTATTTCAGTCGTTAGTTTCGGAGTTGATTTTGAGTAGATCAGGGTTGGGACCAGGTTTTACTGTTGTGACAACTTGCCTGTGAGAACTGGCCATCTTATTGCTTCAGTGAGGTGATTATATCAGGTGCCTGTTGAGGGGATTAGGTTTAGCTGAGTGGTTAGGAGTGCTTGATTGGGGTCACTGGGTCATTGACCCTTTACTGCTTGGCTTTAGTTAGTGGTTATTGTATGTTGTTTGATGTATTGTAGTTGTATCGCAGTGGTTATTGCGTGTTGTTTGATGTATTGTTGTTGTATCGCAGTTGTTATTGCATGTTGTTTGATGTATTGTTGTTGTATGGCAGTGTTGTTTGATGTATTGTTGTTGTATGGCAGTGTTGTTTGATGTATTGTTGTATGGCAGTGTTGTTTGATGTATTGTTGTATGGCAGTGTTGTTTGATGAATTGTTGTTGTATGGCAGTGTTGTTTGATGTATTGTTGTTGTATGGCAGTGTTGTATGGCAGTGTTGGAGCTCAAGGCGCTGCACATACAGGCTGTAACTCAAGCCATCACAGGCGCCCACTTGCTGTCTTGGGCGTGTTCTCTGACGCCCACTACAGCTGAGCACAACCTTGGGTGACCGGGAATGGGGGAGAAGGGACCTAGTGCTTTGCTGAGTGGACCTGAGCGTCAGGATCTCTAAAGACCGTACGATGGAATGTGTGCGTGCACAGACTAGACCTCAGTTTATACACTCACCCGTAAGAGTATGGAGCGCTTGTCTGAGCACCACAATGGTGTTAGTTTTGTCGGCACTGCAGGCCGTCCACCAATTTGGAACTACTGCCGGCAATTGTCTTTGGCATTCCATGCCTCAGTTGTTGTGCTGTTGCTTACGCCATGGAGGCGCTCCCATTTGTAGTGGCTAGGGTAAGTGTAGGTAAGCTATATAGAGAGGCCTGCTTTTTGTCCACCTTGGACACCACGATAGTTACCTTTCTTCATGTTTATCTCATTCACATTGTATATATCACACAGAGGGAGAGAGAGAGAGAGAGAGAGAGAGAGAGAGAGAGAGAGAGAGAGAGAGACATAGAGAGTGTGTGTGTGTGTGTGTTGCAGAATAAAATTGAGAGAGAAAGTAAGGGATAGAGGAGTAGCAGTTTTGTTTGTTTTCAATGTTTCAGAACTGTGCGTTGGGAGGATGGGATAGTTAAAGCCGATGAATACTAGTGGACTTCTATGTTGGAGCATTTTACAATCCCAGGTTTTCACATTGAGACCAGCCTCTCATCGTAACAAATATCAACCCAAGTGTTATTGCAGATGGAGGATAAAGAGAAGGAGTGAGAAAGGGATCTTGACAAGTTGACAAACACTATGTTCCTTCAAACTGTATGTTCACGTCCAACCTTATTAGCCAGCGCCACTCCTACAACATAAACTTCCAGCGTCTGAGGGTCCGATGAATAGCCGCAGACTTCAATTGCGGAAAGTTACAAACTTCGATGTTATAAACTTTCATGTTGTTGCGAACTACGGTAGAGCGCGCTATGCACGTATGCAACCCATCTGTTGACTAAGAAGTTCTGACCTGATATTTTTTAGGCAGGGGAATCCCCAGCATTGCGCATGCCCATACATGTTATATGGAGTCTACTAAGCGAAAGGCCGATTTTTGCGAAAGAGAGATTGCTACTCTTATTTTTACGATTGGGCCAAATTACGCGGCTATCAGCATTTCGGCTAAGACAGGCGATGTTTGTAAAAAGAACAGGATGGGAAGAGGTGACCACTGTTGGCGGCATGGGTCTTGAGATAATTCGTCAGCATGTGTATGTTTGTTTATGTTTGTTTGTTTATTTCTTTTAACGTCTATTCACTGAAGTAGGTGTTGACTACTAAGGAGGATGGGGTTTGAGGACGGGGGGTGGGAAGGAGGGGAAAGAAGGAAGTGATACATTGCTAGTGGGAGAGGAAAAAAAAACAAATTAATCACATATCAACAAAACTTGATTTGAGTTAGTAAACTAATTTTTAAAAAAATAAGAACAACAAATCACATTAAAAATTAAAAAAAAATAAATAATGACATTAAAATCCGAAAACAAAGTGACGTAAACCTTATGTAATATTATCATAATTAAAGTCATCTTTATGCGATGACTGTGTATGAAATATTATGATTGTTATTTTTATAGAAAATGTCAAACAGGACTATAAATGAAAGAGTTTGCTATGATTATCCAATAGTCAATATTTTTGTTTCCTTTGAACAGTATGAGAATGTTCTGTGGAATATATTGTTGCACTGCAGTCATGAATGATATGTTTTATAGTTGTAATTTTTTTTTGCAAATGTAAACAATATCCTCGAAAGCATGTGTCAGGCTACAGCCAGTGGCGTATCACCGGAGTACAAGACACAACAACTGCAACAAGGGGCTGAGTGACCTCTTTCTTGCAAGGGGAAAATTCAATGCTGTCTTCTAGCACATTGGCTAGCTCTAAAATCATGTGCCTCGGCAATCGGAATCTTTTTATAAATGGACTATTGTTCCACACCTCAAATGGATGTGTGATGTCTCTAAATACTCGATGTGTTTGAAGTAATCGGTGATTTTGCCGCCTACACGAAAGAACGCACGCCATGTTTGCTTTCGGTAGTTACTGACTTCGAGCTGGTAGTCCACTTCCGATGTAGACTACCGTAGTTGGTAACTTAGATGCGGCCTACTGGCTCATGCATTACGAACTACCGCTCAAAGTTCGTAACTTGCGAACTATTTGATAACTTCGTTTGAAGTCTACCGCTATGCATTGGGCCCTGAATGAAAACTGTCAACTGTAGTCCAGAATAGCCAAGCTTCACATTTGCAGCCTTAGCGTGCGCAGCCTCTTAGTGTGGGTATGGCAGATCAACAGCTTTTCAATGGCCGCTCGTCACTGCACGTCCCGGAAACACAGCGTCTGCAACGCCAAATGCAGTCCATGTGTACCGATGGGACTTCTTTGTAAGGAAGAGTTTGGCAGGCCAAATGCTATGAATGTGTACACACTGAATGTTGCAGTGTTTGCAATGGCCCTGAGCTAATGTCCAGACATGGCAATGGCGATTTCACTTTCCACATCATGTCTGTGACGTCTGTTGTGTTGGTCACGTAGTGCTCGTGCACGTCGCATGTCAGCCTAATGACGGAGTCTGGGGAACTCGCACGCAGCAGGCCGTAGGGCCAAAGTTGTGAATGTGTTCAGAGGACAATATGGAAACGCCCATTGTTCAGAGGAGCAGACGTGCAGTGAATGTATATGGAGGATGCTCTATTCAATGGACAACTTGTTCAGAGATGACAGTAGAGATTGGTTGTGAAGAAATGCAAACATAAATTCATCGACAATTAAGTTATGTGTACAGATGTTTTGGAGGCGTGAGGAGTTGTAAAATATTCACAATGGTAGAAATAGAAAGGACAAGGTGACAATTCCTAATGGCCGAGTTCCGACATTTGTGGCATACACACTATTTATTGTTTATAGCGCAGTAAGTTAATGGAGGTTTGGTGTCCGCGCGCACAGGACAGGTCAATAGGACCTATCACAACAGTCAACGTTCAACTTCGCTCTCTCCCTCCCTACCTCTCTCTCTCTCCCTCTCCCTCTCTCTCTCTCTCTCTCTCTCTCTCTCTCTCTGTTGCATCACGAGTTAAGAATACCTTTGGGATGAGGGAGACTCCAGAAAGTTATATATAATACTTCTGAAAGTTATATATAATACGATGGCTTAGAGCCACAACCGTATATCTCAAAATTTTCGGTTTTTTTATTTTTTCATTTTTAGATAGTTTTAATGATAATGTATATGATCTCCAAAGGAAAATTTACAATAATGCATAATAACAGAGAAATAAACAAAATATGGTTGTTGCCCTGCAGCTTTACACGACTTTCTGCATGCCACAACCGATCATCTGCCAGTACTCTGGCCTGCCTCTCAAGCAAGTTAAAGAATTAGAGTCCAGCTTCAGGCAACAACCCGTTATCTCAGCTATGTACTGTTGTGGTCTGAAAGGAGGGGAGCCGTTAAGCTGCCCAGTGCAAGCCACAAGGCGAGATGTAAGGGATAGTCTGATATGGCCCACCCTGATAAGCAGGCAGTGGGGTGGTCCAATTGCAGCTAAAGCCGTTCTTCTTGTCTTATACGGTTTTGGTCTGGAAGATACCAGCAACTAAAGTGTTATCTGGAATCAACAACCCCACATCTGGCATCGCCGTCTTGCAGTCATGGTCAAAGCTTTGACTGTCTGACATTCTTTTCCACCCTCTTTTCCATTCAGTGTTACACTGGTCAAGAGAACCGTCAATTCTATTTTCCCCTGTTTTTTTGTTGTGTTAAAAAAAAAATTTGCACTTTGACACTGGCAGTGGCTGAAGGAATAAATCAAGTGAGTAAATTAGAATTTTTGAACTATATGAATGCTAATGTATGTGAAAAGGTGTAAACATTTTAATTGTTATGTGTATGTTTTCTGTGTATCATATCTGTTAATGTGAGAATGTTTATGACAGCATACTTTTATGAATGTATGTTTATTATGTAATGAACTGACAAACAAAATACTTTGTATTTATTATAAATAAGTTTTTTTTAAAAATAATATTGTATGTAAAAAGAATTACAACAAGACAGTAAACCTTGATTCTTGAAATGGAATTGTTTTCTGGCTACACAGACACTGGAACTGATGACATTGCCTTTGTAAAAATAGTATTTTTTGCGATTTCAGATCAGTATGAGTAATCCAGATGACATTCAATGGTCAGACTGCGAAGGTGAAAGTATGGACTTAGAGTCTTTGATTGCAACATCTACATCGATCTCCTCAGGATGTGGTAAGGAAAAACACTTTTTATATTAATTGACATTATTTATTTCACATACATTTGCAAGATAAATTTTCAGTTAAAAATGAGTTTTGTGTCACTCTTAGTCTTATATAAATTTAACACTAGCAATGGGAGAATGTTATACAATTTACTGCTGCACGCTTTTCCATTTCAGATCCGATAGAGTAGCTTGCACAGTCGCAACTTTTCATCAATATGTGCCATTTTCTGTATAATTTTTTTTCAGTTTCAAGCCAAGCATGCAGTAAGGACAATGCAACGGTACCTGTCACAGACACAATTATAAGCACAATGCCAGTCTTAAACTCAGGTAAGATAATTATGTACAATATAAGAATGCGTTTTTTATTTTATGTAGGTTTTCTTTTGAAAGCTAACAGCGATTAAATTGGCTCCAGTATTTTTTTTAAAAATCATTCAGAAATTAAACTCTGAGGTGTGCACTTTTATATTACTCCTTTTCTGTTTCTTTTCACATACCATTCATGCTTAGATTTTGTGCGAACTTGAATGTTGCAGGTGGAGATGTACTTTCGGGAGTAATAACGGAAAGCAGAAGAGAAGACTCATTGCGCCAAGTCAGTTTGAGAATAAACAACAAATGTCTTGATGACATATTGAGGGCTAATGCTATTGTTCGACAACCCATTTCTGCTGATGGAAACTGTTTTTTTGCTGCCGCTGCCCTTCATCTACCCGGTTATGATGCAACAAAACTAAGGTCTGAATTATGTAATCATCTTGTAAAATACATCGACCATTATCATGGATTTTTCTGCACTCCATCCATCGATGATGCAATACTGTCGATAAATGTAATCCGGCAGCCAGGTCAGTGGAATACCAACTGCAACGACATTCTTCCCTTGGCGCTAGCAAACTTCACAAGAAGAAGAGTTAAAATATTTTCAAGCAAACGATTGCAAAGAGTAATTGAGATCAAACCAACGATGTGTGCCTCAGACATTTTTAATCCAATTTATTTAGCATTATTAGCACCACAAGGACAAGCTGAACATTATGATGGATGCTTGCTAAAGAGAAAGCAACTGCCCTCATTCTGTTTTCCATCACAGGCAAGTGGTTGGTTCACAACAGAAAATGAAACCAATGTTGACAGCCTAGCCTCAGAAACACCTGAGACAGAAGCTACATCTCCCTCTCCATCAAACCAACCACCAGAAACAAAAGAGACACACTCTACTTCGTCTGCAGTAGAAGAAACCACACTTGAGGTAGGTACATATTTTAGAGGAGAAAGCGAAACAGCACAAGAGGCAGAAAAAAACTCACAAGAAGATTCATCACGATGCTGTACACCACCTCCATCAACTGAATCTGTAGTGACATCTGACTGTCATACACCACAACTTGCTAATGGTAACACCTCAGAAGATGCGCAGCCTTCTACAAGTGGAATTTTCATGACACCAGAAAAGAAAAAACGGTTGGCCAAGAAACGAACCGCTAACATATCAACGTGGAAGAAGACGATTAGAAAACAAAAGAAACTGTCTGGAAAAGAATTTATCAACAGCAGAGGTAAAGTAACACCAGCCAAAACGATTCGGCAAGTAGATTGTGCCAAATGCAATCAGCATTGTGATCAGAAAGTGACTGAGCAACAACGTCAAGCAATATTTGACGTCTACTATAAACTTGATCACTATGGCAGACAAAAAGATTTTATTTGCAGGCATGTAGAGCAGAAAGATACTGTGACACATCTTGACCAATCGACAGGACAGCCAGTAAAGAAAAAACGGCAAGTAACCAGAAAATTCTACCTTACAGTTGATGGGGAAAGAAAACACGTATGCAAGAAATTTTTCCAAGCTACTCTGAACATTGGGCACGCCTGTATTCAGAATGCATTAGACAACTCTCAAAATGGAACCTTCCTTGGCGAGGATAAAAGAGGAAAACACAAACCAAGCAACAAAACTTCAGATGAAGACAGGGAAAGGGTTAAAAGGCATATTGAATCATTTCCGGCGGTTGAATCACACTATTGCAGACAAAGTACGAGTCGAAAGTTTCTTGATGCCTCTCTGAATGTTAATAGAATGTATCAGATGTATTGTGAGGATTGTGAAAAAGATAGAATGACGATAGTTTCAAACAGCATGTATAGAGACATATTTAACAAAGAATACAATCTCAGCTTCCACAAACCAAAGAAAGATCAATGTCTTGTGTGTGCTCTATACCATGACGAAAAAGCAAGAAATGCTCTGACACCAGAAACAAAGAAAGAGTATGACGAACACCAAGCGCGAAAAACTGAATCGAGAGAAGAAAAAGTTAGAGACAAACAGCTTGCAAAAGAAAGCGATGATCTACATGTTGTGACTTTTGATCTAGAAGCTGTCTTGCCAACACCTTGTTCCTTGGTCAGCCAGGTGCATTACAAAAGGAAGCTAGCCATGTATAATTTGTCTATATTTTCACTGTCTGATAAACAAGCAGAGTGTTACCTATGGGATGAAACGGAGGGGAAAAAAGGTTCATGCGAAATCGCTACAGCTCTTCTTTTATATCTAACATCACTTCCTCAAAACATTAGTCATGTTGTTCTGTATTCGGATACCTGCTCAGGACAAAATAGGAATCAATTCTTGTCTGCTGCCCTTCATCATGCAGTCCAGAAATTAGAAAACATTAAGATCATTGACCACAAGTATTTAGAGAGCGGCCACACACACATGGAGTGTGATTCCATGCATGCTGCTATAGAGCGAGCAAAAAAAAACATAACAATCACAATTCCAGAACAGTGGCACACTGTGGTCCAAATGGCAAGACCAACTGCCCCATACACAGTAGTGCCACTTCGTCACTCTGACATTTGGGACTTTAAATCATTAGCAGCATCCACAATGAAAAACACCAAGGTTGATATAACAGGTAACAAGGTGAACTGGTTGAAAATGAAGTGGATCAGGTACTTGAAAAGTGACCCAGATTCAATTTTATTCAAATACAGAATGAAAGACACTTTCTGCCAGTTGAAAATCGGAGGTAGTAGCCGTCGTGGTCGTCGACAGGGTATTCCAGACCTGGAGAAGCGCTTCAGTAGTAGGGTACCAGTTTCTAAAGCCAAAAAGGACGATCTGCTGGACCTCTGCCGACTTGGTGTTATTCCAAAAAATCACCATCATTTTTACAAAACCCTTCCCAGCAGCACAACTGCACCTGACTGTCTCCCAGAACCTGATGTCACTGAAGATGTTGACACGGATGTGGAGTGAATATAAAATATATTGTATAGTGTGTAGTTTTAAGCTCTTTTGGACATGTTTTTATAAGGTTGTGTAGTTTTAAACTTTGTTCTCATTGCTGGCTGATTCTGACATCAATCAAATGTGTTGCTGGATATAGAAAATGAAGAAAAAGAGTGTTGCTATATTCTAATTGACAAGACTTGTGCATTATTAGAGAGAAGTAGGCCTATCATGTGAATAAAAACATGTTGGATTAAATGTGATGTTGTGAGTACAATATATTTTGTGTCGTTTACAAAGAAAGTAACAAAAGTATTACTAAGTGATTTGTACATGAACAAGGTGTACGCACTGTTAGAAGACAAATTAATAATCATGGTTTATACAAATGTGACAATAGAATGTGTAGTTTCATAAAGTTGCTGTTTTGATTAGGCAACATACTGTGTGACGACATGATTCTCCTGTGAAATAAATTGTGAAAACATAATGGATTATTTTTCATCTTCTCGTCATCAGGTAAGAAAATATTTTTCAAATCTGAATAATTCACTTCTGGCTTTTTTGGTCCTAATAGTGGAACAGAGTACCTAGCGGGTATCTCTTTGTGATCTTAAAATTTAAGTTAGAAATTCAATTATTCAGAAATGAACGTACTAAGCATGATATGTATGACTTTCTAGTTGTATGCTAATGTTATTGACTTCTTTGATCATTAATTATTTTATTTAATTTCATAGGGATCATTCTTTATTTAGTTCAAGTGTATGTTTTCCTCCTATGTAACCTATATTCTAACTTTTCTCCTAAATCTGTACACACTTTGAGTTGTGAAGGAGAGGCTTTAGAACTTTTATTCGGATGAGAATATAAACCGAGGTCTAGTCTGTGCATACACGCATTCTATCGCACGGACTTTAAAGATCCTAACGCTCATGTCCGAGACGGGGAAGTGCTTAATTGTCCGGGACGTCAGACCATGTGCGTAAGACTATGGCGTCTTGAGAAGCCCTATATCGGTCAGCGCCTTAAGCAGTTCTTGAGCTGGAAAAGCGTTATATAAGAAAGTTAAAATAAATTAATAAATGCTGAAACATGTCGTTTTAGCCAATTTCCTGCAAACTATGCAAACTGAAAATTATCATCATATATAACATTATTATGTCCAAACATGCAAGTACTACATTGGTTCTTGTTCCAAGCGACAGCAGAATATTATGATATGTTTTGATTGTTTTTATTGTGCTATGCATTGGCTTTGTCATTTGTATTATTGCTATGACTTCATTTTTAAGTGTGAAGTTTTACGTATAATGTGTTACATATTTCTTAAATTAAGTTTTAATTGTGAAGCACAGTGAGCCTGGGCATTGTTCAGGAAACTGCGCTATATAAATTTACGTTATTATTATTAGTAAGGTGTACGGTTTCAGACACACATCTCAAATGAAGCAAGTCATTTTCTGCGTGCCATAACAGGCCAGCTAACAGATATCCTCCTGTGGCCCATAACAGTGCTAGCCACTGTAGCAGAGTCTGCTGTGTGCCACAGCAGTTTAACTGCTGATAGTCCAGTGTGGCTCCAAGCATGCACTGATTTTGGTCATACTCTTTCATGCTACAACAGATTATAATTTTAATTGCTTAATTGTCAGCTATCTACTAATATTTTGTTATAAAACTTAAATACCAGAGTTAGAGTGTACCATAAATGTTGTTACTGTTTAAATAAATATGTCATACACTTGCTTTTATATTTATGGTTGCTGTCTCAATGTTTCAATCCAGTATTTCTCAAAATGGCGGTTTCTGAGATATATGGTTGTGGCTCTCACCCATCGAATACTTCTGACAGTTATATATAATACTTCTGAAAGTTATATACAGGGTGTTCCAAAAGTCTTGGGCACATTTTGACTTTGAATATTTCCGAAACTATTAAGGATATAAAAACGCATCTGGTAAATTCAGAAAGCTTGTAATTTCAATTTTTACATGGAATGTTCAAAGATGTTCAATGTGAGCACCATTGGTCACACGACACACATCAAGCCGATAGTCAAATTCTTGCCAAACGCGTCCCAGCATTTTCTAGTTGAGTGAACGCCATTAATGGGTCTGAAAAGAAATTAAAAAAATCAACAGCTTTACAAAAAACTTATGTAATTAGCTTTAAAATGGCACAACTTTTATCTTACTACCATTCATAGTAATTGATATATGGGGACTTCAAATGTGCCCAAGACTTTTGGAACACCCTTATAATACTTCTGAAAGTTATATATAATACTTCTGAAAGTTATATATAATACTGCAGAAAATTATATATAATACTTCTGAAAGTTATATATAATACTGCAGAAATAAATGCAGCTCTTTGACAAAATATGATTATGCAAATAAAAATGTTTTTTTCTTTGGGTTATTTTATGTTATTGAATCACACGCGTGCAAGAGTGTGTTTTTGTTTTCGAGGGGAGAGGGGGGTTGGAGTGAAAAGACCCGATTTTTGCAGATCTGTGCAAGAACAGTCCTAAACATCCCCAAAACGACATTAAAAAGAATGTGTCCGACCGTTCGTCCGTCTGTGCAAAGCTTTAACCTAAGTACTCAAAACCTATTTTATTTATCACAGCCAAACTTGGCCAGATGTTGTATTTCCATGAGACCTTAAGAATGGTCGCTGAATGAATGACTTCACTTCAAGGTCAAGGTCACAGGATCAAAAGATGTTAGTAGTGAACAAATTTCAATTTTCCAAAAATTTTTAATTTTTTCCAAAGTTTTTAACATTGAACTTGTAATTCTTTGATGCATGATAAATGTCAATGAGACACACATTCGTCAACCTCGTTCTAATGTCAAGGTATACTGGAGCTATCCAAATTAGTTTCGTATGGGTACTTCGACGTGACCTTGACCCTAAACTATTATAGAAGTAAAGTCCAAACGTGATTTATTTTCAGATTATAGATTGATCTTTCATAATTGTTCCGTCAAAGGTCAAGTTTTTGTTTTTTGTTTTTTTTAATAGAACTTACAATTTAAAAAAAAAAGGTCATCGCATAATGGAATGGCTCTATATTTGACCCATAGTATGCAACAACACTCTACTGTTTGATCAAACATCGAGCATCGAAGGTCAAAGTAATCCCAAGGTCAAGGTTGCTGACGGTCAAGATCATCCCAATGTAAGTTTTTTCCCGCATAATAGAACTTTTGTTGTATTTTATTTGATCGTACATGAGAGTGTATTGGTTTATTTGATCATACATGAGTGTATTTGGAGCTAGAGATCAAGGTTATCTCAAGGTCAAGAGCTTTGAAAGGTGAAAAGGTCTGTTTTACTTTGCATTTGAATGGCATTATTTTGCTTCCTTTTTATTTTATTTTATTTTTTTATTTTATTTTTTTATGGGGGGGGGGGGGGTGGATGGGAAAGGGAAGGATGGGGGTGGCATTTGATTTTTATGTTAAATATTGCAAGTTTCATAAATTTCACGTGAGGTGATATGGGCTTTGCCCTTCTAGTTCAGTGTTGAAATTACAAAAATCTACTAATTGAATTATTGGCGTAGAAAGTCCCAATCCAGTGTGGATGGAATTGATGTTGAAGCTGAGCCAATACTGGAAACGCGCGCTTATGGGATACGCCAATCCGCTGATAAACCACAAAATACGCGCTCAAATGGGCTATGCTCTTTTTTGTCATTCTCCGCCTACCTCCAGCAACTGAGTTATTGTGATGTATTACGGTATGTTGTCAAAGTAACAGCCAAGTACGGGTAACTGTTTCAAATCCCTTGTCACTTCTCGGAACACTTTCCAGTTTTCTTCTTCTTCCATCTCTTTCTTAGTGTTGTGCGTGTGGAATGAAGTTTGAGCTACGCGGGGTTTATTATAGTGTTGTTATACAGCGCGGGGTTTATTATGGTGTTGTAATACAGCGCAGGGTTTATTATAGTGTTGTTATACAGCTCGGGGTTTATTATGGTGTTGTTATACAGCGCGGGGTTTATTATAGTGTTGTTATACAGTGCGGGGTTTATTATGGTGTTGTTAAACAGCGCAGGGTTTATTGTAGTGTTGTTATACAGCGCGGTGTTTATTATGGTGTTGTTATACAGCGCGGGGTTTATTATAGTGTTCTTACACAGCGCGAGGTTTATAATAGTGTTCTTATACAGTGCGAGGTTTATTATAGTGTTCTTATACAGTGCGAGGTTTATTATAGTGTTCTTATACAGTGCGAGGTTTATTATAGTGTTCTTATACAGCACGAGGTTTATTATAGTGTTTTTATACAGCGCGAGGTTTATTATAGTGTTCTTATACAGCGCTGGGTTTATTATAGTGTTCTTATACAGTGCGAGGTTTATTATAGTGTTCTTATACAGCGCTAGTTTTATTATAGTGTTCTTATACAGCGCTGGGTTTATTATAGTGTTCTTATACAGCGCTAGTTTTATTATAGTGTTCTTATACAGCGCTGGGTTTATTATAGTGTTCTTATACAGCGCTAGTTTTATTATAGTGTTCTTATACAGCGCTAGTTTTATTATAGTGTTCTTATACAGCGCTGGGTTTATTATAGTGTTTTTATACAGCGCTGGGTTTATTATAGCGTTCTTATACAGTGCGAGGTTTATTATAGTGTTCTTATACAGCGCTAGTTTTATTATAGTGTTCTTATAAAGCGCTGGGTTTATTATAGTGTTCTTATACAGCGCTAGTTTTATTATAGTGTTCTTATACAGCGCGATATTCCAACATGTGGAATGTAGATTGAGCTACAAGAGGTTTATTATAGTGTTCTTATACAGCGCTGGGTTTATTATAGTGTTCTTATACAGTGCGAGGTTTATTATAGTGTTCTTATACAGCGCTAGTTTTATTATAGTGTTCTTATACAGCGCGAGGTTTATTATAGTGTTCTTATACAGCGCTAGTTTTATTATAGTGTTCTTATACAGCGCTGGGTTTATTATAGTGTTTTTATACAGCGCTGGGTTTATTATAGCGTTCTTATACAGTGCGAGGTTTATTATAGTGTTCTTATACAGCGCTAGTTTTATTATAGTGTTCTTATACAGCGCTGGGTTTATTATAGTGTTCTTATACAGCGCTAGTTTTATTATAGTGTTCTTATATAGCGCGATATTCCAACATGTGGAATGTAGATTGAGCTACAAGAGGTTTATTATAGTGTTCTTATACAGCGCTGGGTTTATTATAGTGTTCTTATACAGTGCGAGGTTTATTATAGTGTTCTTATACAGCGCTAGTTTTATTATAGTGTTCTTATACAGCGCGAGGTTTATTATAGTGTTCTTATACAGCGCGATATTCCAATATGTGGAATGTAGATTGAGCTACATGAGGTTTATTATAGTGTTCTTATACAGCGCGAGGTTTAATATAGTGTTCTTATACAGCGCGAGGTTTATAATAGTGTTCTTATACAGCACGAGGTTTATTATAGTGTTCTTATACAGCGCTAGGTTTATTATAGTGTTCTTATACAGCACGAGGTTTTTTTATAGTGTTCTTATACAGCGCGAGGTTTATTATAGTGTTCTTATACAGCGCTAGGTTTATTATAGTGTTCTTATACAGCGCTGGGTTTATTATAGTGTTCTTATACAGCGCGAGGTTTATAATAGTGTTCATATACAGCGCTAGGTTTATTATAGTGTTCTTATACAGCGCTAGGTTTATTATAGTGTTCTTATACAGCGCGAGGTTTATAATAGTGTTCTTATACAGCGCTAGGTTTATTATAGTGTTCTTATAAAGCACGATATTCCAACATGTGGAATGTAGGTTGAGCTACACGGGGTGTATTATCGTGTTGTTATTCAGTGCAAGGTTTATTATAGTGTCCTTATACAGCACGAGGTTTAATATAGTGTTCTTATACAGCGCGAGGTTTATTATAGTGTTCTTATACAGCACGAGGTTTATTATAGTGTTCTTATACAGCGCGAGGTTTATTATAGTGTTCTTATACAGCGCGATATTCCAGCATGTGGAATGTAGTTTGAGCTACACGAGGTTTATTATAGTGTTCTTATACATAGCGATATTCTAACATGTGGAATGTAGGTTTAGCTATACGAGGTGTATTATAGTGTTGTTATACAGCGCGATATTCCAGCATGTGGAATGTAATTTGAGCTACATGAGGTTTGTAGTTTGTAGTAACCTACATGAGGTTTATTATAGTGTTCTTATACAGCGCGAGGTTTATTATAGTGTTCTTTCTTATACAGCGCGATATTCCAACATGTGGAATGTAGGTTGAGCTACACGGGATTTATTATATAGTGTTCTTATACAGCACGAGGTTTATTATAGTGTTCTTATACAGCGCGAGGTTTATAATAGTGTTCTTATACAGTGCGAGGTTTATTATAGTGTTCTTATACAGTGCGAGGTTTATTATAGTGTTCTTATACAGCGCGAGGTTTATAATAGTGTTCTTATACAGTGCGAGGTTTATTATAGTGTTCTTATACAGTGCGAGGTTTATTATAATGTTCTTATACAGTGCGAGGTTTATTATAGTGTTCTTATACAGCACGAGGTTTATTATAGTGTTCTTATACAGCGCGAGGTTTATTATAGTGTTCTTATACAGCGCTGGGTTTATTATAGTGTTCTTATACAGTGCGAGGTTTATTATAGTGTTCTTATACAGCGCTAGTTTTATTATAGTGTTCTTATACAGCGCTGGGTTTATTATAGTGTTCTTATACAGCGCTAGTTTTATTATAGTGTTCTTATACAGCGCTGGGTTTATTATAGTGTTCTTATACAGCGCTAGTTTTATTATAGTGTTCTTATACAGCGCGATATTCCAACATGTGGAATGTAGATTGAGCTACATGAGGTTTATTATAGTGTTCTTATACAGCGCTGGGTTTATTATAGTGTTCTTATACAGTGCGAGGTTTATTATAGTGTTCTTATACAGCGCTAGTTTTATTATAGTGTTCTTATACAGCGCGAGGTTTATTATAGTGTTCTTATACAGTGCGATATTCCAATATGTGGAATGTAGATTGAGCTACATGAGGTTTATTATAGTGTTCTTATACAGCGCGAGGTTTAATATAGTGTTCTTATACAGCGCGAGGTTTATAATAGTGTTCTTATACAGCACGAGGTTTATTATAGTGTTCTTATACAGCGCTAGGTTTATTATAGTGTTCTTATACAGCACGAGGTTTTTTTATAGTGTTCTTATACAGCGCGAGGTTTATTATAGTGTTCTTATACAGCGCTAGGTTTATTATAGTGTTCTTATACAGCGCTGGGTTTATTATAGTGTTCTTATACAGCGCGAGGTTTATAATAGTGTTCAAATACAGCGCTAGGTTTATTATAGTGTTCTTATACAGCGCTAGGTTTATTATAGTGTTCTTATACAGCGCGAGGTTTATAATAGTGTTCTTATACAGCGCTAGGTTTATTATAGTGTTCTTATAAAGCACGATATTCCAACATGTGGAATGTAGGTTGAGCTACACGGGGTGTATTATTGTGTTGTTATTCAGTGCAAGGTTTATTATAGTGTCCTTATACAGCACGAGGTTTATTATAGTGTTCTTATACAGCGCGAGGTTTATTATAGTGTTCTTATACAGCACGAGGTTTATTATAGTGTTCTTATACAGCGCGAGGTTTTTTATAGTGTTCTTATACAGCGCGATATTCCAGCATGTGGAATGTAGTTTGAGCTACACGAGGTTTATTATAGTGTTCTTATACATAGCGATATTCTAACATGTGGAATGTAGGTTTAGCTATACGAGGTGTATTATAGTGTTGTTATACAGCGCGATATTCCAGCATGTGGAATGTAATTTGAGCTACATGATGTTTGTAGTTTGTAGTAACCTACATGAGGTTTATTATAGTGTTCTTATACAGCGCGAGGTTTATTATAGTGTTCTTTCTTATACAGCGCGATATTCCAACATGTGGAATGTAGGTTGAGCTACACGGGATTTATTATATAGTGTTCTTATACAGCACGAGGTTTATTATAGTGTTCTTATACAGCGCGAGGTTTATAATAGTGTTCTTATACAGTGCGAGGTTTATTATAGTGTTCTTATACAGTGCGAGGTTTATTATAGTGTTCTTATACAGCGCGAGGTTTATAATAGTGTTCTTATACAGTGCGAGGTTTATAGTGTTCTTATACAGTGCGAGGTTTATTATAATGTTCTTATACAGTGCGAGGTTTATTATAGTGTTCTTATACAGCACGAGGTTTATTATAGTGTTCTTATACAGCGCGAGGTTTATTATAGTGTTCTTATACAGCGCTGGGTTTATTATAGTGTTCTTATACAGTGCGAGGTTTATTATAGTGTTCTTATACAGCGCTAGTTTTATTATAGTGTTCTTATACAGCGCTGGGTTTATTATAGTGTTCTTATACAGCGCTAGTTTTATTATAGTGTTCTTATACAGCGCTGGGTTTATTATAGTGTTCTTATACAGCGCTAGTTTTATTATAGTGTTCTTATACAGCGCGATATTCCAACATGTGGAATGTAGATTGAGCTACATGAGGTTTATTATAGTGTTCTTATACAGCGCTGGGTTTATTATAGTGTTCTTATACAGTGCGAGGTTTATTATAGTGTTCTTATACAGCGCTAGTTTTATTATAGTGTTCTTATACAGCGCGAGGTTTATTATAGTGTTCTTATACAGCGCGATATTCCAATATGTGGAATGTAGATTGAGCTACATGAGGTTTATTATAGTGTTCTTATACAGCGCGAGGTTTAATATAGTGTTCTTATACAGCGCGAGGTTTATAATAGTGTTCTTATACAGCACGAGGTTTATTATAGTGTTCTTATACAGCGCTAGGTTTATTATAGTGTTCTTATACAGCACGAGGTTTTTTTATAGTGTTCTTATACAGCGCGAGGTTTATTATAGTGTTCTTATACAGCGCTAGGTTTATTATAGTGTTCTTATACAGCGCTGGGTTTATTATAGTGTTCTTATACAGCGCGAGGAGGTTTATAATAGTGTTCAAATACAGCGCTAGGTTTATTATAGTGTTCTTATACAGCGCTAGGTTTATTATAGTGTTCTTATACAGCGCGAGGTTTATAATAGTGTTCTTATACAGCGCTAGGTTTATTATAGTGTTCTTATAAAGCACGATATTCCAACATGTGGAATGTAGGTTGAGTTACACGGGGTGTATTATTGTGTTGTTATTCAGTGCAAGGTTTATTATAGTGTCCTTATACAGCACGAGGTTTATTATAGTGTTCTTATACAGCGCGAGGTTTATTATAGTGTTCTTATACAGCACGAGGTTTATTATAGTGTTCTTATACAGCGCGAGGTTTTTTATAGTGTTCTTATACAGCGCGATATTCCAGCATGTGGAATGTAGTTTGAGCTACACGAGGTTTATTATAGTGTTCTTATACATAGCGATATTCTAACATGTGGAATGTAGGTTTAGCTATACGAGGTGTATTATAGTGTTGTTATACAGCGCGATATTCCAGCATGTGGAATGTAATTTGAGCTACATGATGTTTGTAGTTTGTAGTAACCTACATGAGGTTTATTATAGTGTTCTTATACAGCGCGAGGTTTATTATAGTGTTCTTTCTTATACAGCGCGATATTCCAACATGTGGAATGTAGGTTGAGCTACACGGGATTTATTATATAGTGTTCTTATACAGCACGAGGTTTATTATAGTGTTCTTATACAGCGCGAGGTTTATAATAGTGTTCTTATACAGTGCGAGGTTTATTATAGTGTTCTTATACAGTGCGAGGTTTATTATAGTGTTCTTATACAGCGCGAGGTTTATAATAGTGTTCTTATACAGTGCGAGGTTTATTATAGTGTTCTTATACAGTGCGAGGTTTATTATAATGTTCTTATACAGTGCGAGGTTTATTATAGTGTTCTTATACAGCACGAGGTTTATTATAGTGTTCTTATACAGCGCGAGGTTTATTATAGTGTTCTTATACAGCGCTGGGTTTATTATAGTGTTCTTATACAGTGCGAGGTTTATTATAGTGTTCTTATACAGCGCTAGTTTTATTATAGTGTTCTTATACAGCGCTGGGTTTATTATAGTGTTCTTATACAGCGCTAGTTTTATTATAGTGTTCTTATACAGCGCTGGGTTTATTATAGTGTTCTTATACAGCGCTAGTTTTATTATAGTGTTCTTATACAGCGCGATATTCCAACATGTGGAATGTAGATTGAGCTACATGAGGTTTATTATAGTGTTCTTATACAGCGCTGGGTTTATTATAGTGTTCTTATACAGTGCGAGGTTTATTATAGTGTTCTTATACAGCGCTAGTTTTATTATAGTGTTCTTATACAGCGCGAGGTTTATTATAGTGTTCTTATACAGCGCGATATTCCAATATGTGGAATGTAGATTGAGCTACATGAGGTTTATTATAGTGTTCTTATACAGCGCGAGGTTTAATATAGTGTTCTTATACAGCGCGAGGTTTATAATAGTGTTCTTATACAGCACGAGGTTTATTATAGTGTTCTTATACAGCGCTAGGTTTATTATAGTGTTCTTATACAGCACGAGGTTTTTTTATAGTGTTCTTATACAGCGCGAGGTTTATTATAGTGTTCTTATACAGCGCTAGGTTTATTATAGTGTTCTTATACAGCGCTGGGTTTATTATAGTGTTCTTATACAGCGCGAGGTTTATAATAGTGTTCAAATACAGCGCTAGGTTTATTATAGTGTTCTTATACAGCGCTAGGTTTATTATAGTGTTCTTATACAGCGCGAGGTTTATAATAGTGTTCTTATACAGCGCTAGGTTTATTATAGTGTTCTTATAAAGCACGATATTCCAACATGTGGAATGTAGGTTGAGCTACACGGGGTGTATTATTGTGTTGTTATTCCGTGCAAGGTTTATTATAGTGTCCTTATACAGCACGAGGTTTATTATAGTGTTCTTATACAGCGCGAGGTTTATTATAGTGTTCTTATACAGCACGAGGTTTATTATAGTGTTCTTATACAGCGCGAGGTTTTTTATAGTGTTCTTATACAGCGCGATATTCCAGCATGTGGAATGTAGTTTGAGCTACACGAGGTTTATTATAGTGTTCTTATACATAGCGATATTCTAACATGTGGAATGTAGGTTTAGCTATACGAGGTGTATTATAGTGTTGTTATACAGCGCGATATTCCAGCATGTGGAATGTAATTTGAGCTACATGATGTTTGTAGTTTGTAGTAACCTACATGAGGTTTATTATAGTGTTCTTATACAGCGCGAGGTTTATTATAGTGTTCTTATACAGCGCGATATTCCAACATGTGGAATGTAGGTTGAGCTACACTGGGTTTATTATAATGTTCTTATACATCGCGATATTCCAACATGTGGAATGTAGGTTGAGCTACACGAGGTGTATTATAGTGTTGTTATACAGCGTGATATTCCAGCATGTGGAATGTAGTTTGAGCTACATGAGGTTTGTAGTTTGTAGTAACCTACATGAGGTTTATTATAGTGTTCTTATACAGCGCGAGGTTTATTATAGTGTTCTTATACAGCGCGATATTCCAACATGTGGAATGTAGGTTGAGCTATATGAGGTTTATTATAGTGTTATACAGCGCGAGGTTTATTATAGTGTTCTTATACAGTGCGATATTCCAGCATGTGGAATGTAGGTTGAGCTACACGAGGTGTATTATAGTGTTGTTATACAGCGCGATATTCCAACATGTGGAATGTAGGTTGAGCTACACGAGGTATATTATAGTGTTGTTATACAGCGCGAGGTTTATTATAGTGTTCTTATACAGTGCGATATTCCAGCATGTGGAATGTAGGTTGAGCTACACGAGGTTTATTATAGTGTTCTTATACAGTGCGATTTTCCAGCATGTGGAATGTAGGTTGAGCTACACGAGGTTTATTATAGTGTTGTTATACAGCGCGATATTCCAACATGTGGAATGTAGGTTGAGCTACACGAGGTGTATTATAGTGTTGTTATACAGCGCGATATTCCAGCATGTGGAATGTAGGTTGAGCTACACGAGGTGTATTATTGTGTTGTTATACAGCGCGATATTCCAGCATGTGGAATGTAGGTTGAGCTACACGAGGTGTATTATAGTGTTGTTATACAGCGCGATATTCCAGCATGTGGAATGTAGGTTGAGCTACACGAGGTGTATTATAGTGTTGTTATACAGCGTGATATTCCAGCATGTGGAATGTAGGTTGAGCTACACGAGGTGTATTATAGTGTTGTGATACAGCGCGATATTCCAGCATGTGGAATGTAGGTTGATCTACACGAGGTGTATTATAGTGTTGTTATACAGCGCGATATTCCAGCATGTGGAATGTAGGTTGAGCTACACGAGGTGTATTATAGTGTTGTTATACAGCGCGATATTCCAGCATGTGGAATGTAGGTTGAGCTACATGAGGTGTATTATAGTGTTCTTATACAGCGCGATATTCCAACATGTGGAATGTAGGTTGAGCTACACGAGGTGTATTATAGTGTTGTTATACAGCGCGATATTCCAGCATGTGGAATGTAGGTTGAGCTACACGAGGTGTATTATAGTGTTGTTATACAGCGCGATATTCCAGCATGTGGAATGTAGGTTGAGCTACACGAGGTGTATTATATTGTTGTTATACAGCGCGATATTCCAGCATGTGGAATGTAGGTTGAGCTACACGAGGTGTATTATAGTGTTGTTATACAGCGCGATATTCCAGCATGTGGAATGTAGGTTGAGCTACACGAGGTGTGTTATAGTGTTGTTATACAGCGCGATATTCCAGCATGTGGAATGTAGGTTGAGCTACACGAGGTGTATTATAGTGTTGTTATACAGCGCGATATTCCAACATGTGGAATGTAGGTTGAGCTACACGAGGTGTATTATAGTGTTGTTATACAGCGCGATATTCCAACATGTGGAATGTAGGTTGAGCTACACGAGGTGTATTATAGTGTTGTTATACAGCGCGATATTCCAGCATGTGGAATGTAGGTTGAGCTACACGAGGTGTATTATAGTGTTGTTATACAGCGCGATATTCCAGCATGTGGAATGTAGGTTGAGCTACACGAGGTGTATTATAGTGTTGTAATACAGCGCGATATTCCAGCATGTGGAATGTAGGTTGAGCTACACGAGGTGTATTATAGTGTTGTAATACAGCGCGATATTCCAACATGTGGAATGTAGGTTGAGCTACACGAGGTAAATTATAGTGTTGTTATACAGCGCGATATTCCAGCATGTGGAATGTAGGTTGAGCTACACGAGGTGTATTATAGTGTTGTTATACAGCGCGATATTCCAGCATGTGGAATGTAGGTTGAGCTACACGAGGTGTATTATAGTGTTGTTATACAGCGCGATATTCCAGCATGTGGAATGTAGGTTGAGCTACACGAGGTGTATTATAGTGTTGTTATACAGCGCGATATTCCAGCATGTGGAATGTAGGTTGAGCTACACGAGGTGTATTATAGTGTTGTTATACAGCGCGATATTCCAGCATGTGGAATGTAGGTTGAGCTACACGAGGTGTATTATAGTGTTGTTATACAGCGCGATATTCCAGCGGAAGAGCTGCTGATGGCACTTGTTGATACAGAGACTCCAGCCGCACGAGGCCCCCGCTTGCTGTTTTACTGGTCTGACTACCCCAAACCACTGGCTTTCCAGGCGGAGTAAATGCATTAATGAGTTGGAGTGGTCTCCTCCTCCTCCTCCATATATTGTCGGTGTGCGTGCGCTAAAGTGTGGATGGGGAGTGTAGTTTTGAGCTAAGCGCTGCTGGAGAAGGGATAGGGCTATTATTGAATTGGAGAGGTCTCGAGGGTCTGGGATCTCATCGCAAAACCTTGCCATGTCTGGTCTCAAAATTCACACTTTCTGTATCCTGTCTCCGAACAAAGACGATGACAACGCATATGGGAAGGAGAGAGAGAGAGAGGAGAGAGAGAGAGTGTGAGAGAGAGTGTGTGAGAGAGAGAAAGTGTGAGAGAGAGTGTGTGTGTGAGAGAGAAAGTGTGAGAGAGAGAGAGTGAGAGAGAGAGAGAGAGAGCGAGAGAGAGAGAGAGGAAACGAGGAAAAGAAGAAGCAGCCAGAGAAATGGGATAAATAAATAAAAAAAATGCGAGAATAAAAGTCAGATGAAGGAGCATGGTGTACAACAGAAGGAGGGTCAAACAGTGTCACTCCTATCTTATCCTATCCTATCCTATTCTATCTCGTAACTCAAAGGTCGTTGGGGCACCATGGATGATCGTTTAACCAGCGTACTCCATCTTTCTCTGTTCTCAGTAACCCTCATGGCTTCGTTCAGTGTCAAACTTGTCCATTCTCGAATGTTGTCTGTCCTCCCACCTCTTTTTATGTCTTCCTCTTCTTCTGCCTCCTTGCACCGTGCCTTGCAGGGTGGTTTTTGCAAGGCCTGATGCTCTTATGACATGGCCATACGATCGGAGATTCCATTTCTTCACCACTTTTAGCATGCCATCGCTCATGTAGAACAATTACAACTATTGCACTCTCTCTCTCTCTCTCTCTCTCTCTCTCTCTCTCTCTCTCTCACACACACACACACACAAGCGCGCGCGCATCTCCTAAAATACACCTCCTCGCTCCCTCCCAGAAAGATGATGAAAGAGAGCAAGTGGATGGTACCCAATTTAATACAGCTGCATGAAGTTGTTCAAAACTTGAGCAAAGACTTTAATAAGTAGGGCGTGTTGAAACTGCGCAGTTCTGACGAGAAAAAGGGTTTGATGTTCACGCTCAGTCCCTGACCCTGGCAACTGTCAGCTGAGAGGGCGAAGGGTGGACTATGGAGTGTTTGAAGAGGTGTATGGAGTGGGCTGGGACTTCGCCAGTTGTGGCACTTGCCTGCTAAGGACGGTGGGGTCGTCATGTACTCAACTGTCGAGGCAGATCAGGAACTTTGTAGACCACTCGTAGTGCTCTGTCGGGGTACATCAGGAACTTTGTCACCTACTTCTAATGCTTTGTCGCTGTGTTTGAGGAACTAAAGAAACAGCTTCTAGTGTAAATAGAAGGCTTTGTGATCCACTTCTGATGCTCTGTGGGAACATATTGAAACTGGAGACTAGTGCTTGTGTGACAATCAATATACAAGACATCTTTCTCCATGTCCACTCTTCATCTTATCTTCCACATCTACCGTACTCTCACAGTCTAACAGTTAATAGTAGCATTTCTGAGGTCTGTGATGTGCTTGGTATAGGAAATGCCAAAAAGTCTTCTGTAGCACGTAATCTCCATGCTTTGTATTCGTCGTTGTAGTATAGGAAGATGGCGGTGACAAGGGAGCGCAGCAGCCTTACCTTGGAATGTAGACTGATGGTCCTGTCTTTTCAAAGGGGCTTCATCCTTGTCAGGGCAGCAGTTGTGTGTGCGATCCTGGAGAGGACTTCCTGTCGGCATCCATTGTCTGATACAATGGCTTCTAAATATTTGAAGCTATGCACCGTGTTGAGGGATTGGCCCGGGACTTTGATGTCCATGTTGATGCCATTGGTGTTGTTGGTCATCATTTTGATGTTCTCTGCACTTATTTCCATTCCATAGGCTCTGGAGGTGGTGTCAAGCATCTGTACCAGCTATTAAAGTTTGTGTTCCTCTCCAGCCAGTCCATCAATCCGCAAAACGGATCTGCAAGGGCATCTAACACGATGCGCTCCAGGAAGATGTCGTTCTGAACTAGTTCACGATGGCGCTGTTGTGGAGGACTGCACTGATAGCCTTGTCATAGAGGCTTTGATGACTTCAATAAAGTTAGGGCTGATATTGTACACTCTCATGGTTGCCCACAAGCTGTATGCCAGACTCGGTCAAACGCTTTCTTGAAGTCTACACAAGAGGGATTTCTCGCAGATTATTCTTAGGTTTAAAATCTGTTCAGTGGTACTTCGCCCTGCCCTGAATCTGGCTTGTTCTTCAACTATGATTTGTTCAGCTTGGGATTTCAACCTGTTGTTACACTCGTTGTTGGTTTTTATCAGTAGTTGATTCAGCCCCGATGCTTACATCCTGATAAGTGTAACTCGGATTCGTTTATCCACGCAACCTGTTCACTCGGCAACAAGGCAGCAGTCGTCTTATGAAGTTTTCCAACTTTATTCAGCGTACATCAACTACATCACAAGTATATCAACTAACAAGTTAGTATCTCGTATTGCCCCCAGTCGACGTGCGGTGGTCCCGTTGCCCTTGGTTTTATCCACAAGCTATCCCAAACCTAAAAATAGAATAGAGAATTCTGGGAAATCTGTTCAAGGGAAGTAACTGATAACTAGCTACGGTTGAAGTCATGGTCGCCATTTTTCGCGAAGATGTGCTGGCTGAAATTAAACGAAAGTTGGGAGAGGAACTGCATAGTTTTGGTAGTGAACAAAGGCTTTGCTCAATTATCGAAGGAGAACACGATGGATTTATAGAAACATGCACACATATATGTGAGCTCAGTGCAGGCGATCGTGAGTCGCTTCGATGTGATGGTTCATTTATCGCTTGCATCACTCTCTATAATGCACATGCAAGTTCTGTCAAAGATATGATGATTTGAGCATATGCTCGATTCCGTACCGATTGGAAGGTGGGGTGGAAAAATTCAATCATGGTGATGATCAATCCTATTTTGCAATGGTGGTTAGGCCTACTTTATTGACTGTATGGTCACGGGTACTTACCTCTTGTATTTTGTGTGCTTTTTGTTCTGTCGGCCTTGAGTGTTTGCGTCGCCTTGGCTCGTTGTACTTTGTTGTGGTCTCGCTCTCTTTTGATTTGTGAAAGCAAATTCAAATTACATTGTTTTTTAGCAGCATGCGAGGTCAAATTAGACGAATTCAGATCTAACCAATCTTCTTGTGACGCCATTTTGCGTGTGTCTCGTATGCCATGCACTAATCGCGAAGAGTCCTGCCGACGTCATTTCAGAAAATGATTTCCCTACCCATAACTCCCCTGGGTTTTGAAGTTTCTAAAAAAATTATTTTAGGCCGACGACGCTATGGAGCGCAAAGCATGTAAAGGGAAGCAACCGGTTGTACGCGCACGTCGACAGAGACATAGAAGGGAGATGCTAACTTGTTAGTTGATATACTTGTGACTACATACAATCGCTTTTTCACTTTCTCCACTTTTTCAACTCAGTGCATCAATTAGATAGTTTTTCTCTATACTCGAGAGAACGTTCGAATGTTCCAGCGTGACGCAATTACAACCAATCAAAATATACTTCGTCATCACTGTCTTACGTCATACAACTATCTTCATCATAAAAGAATCTTTCAACTTCTATTGGATCTATCTAGATGCTTCGATCGATAGTAAACAAGCAACCCTAGAGACTTCTCCAATAATATCGACCAACGAAAATTATCAATATTATACCAAGCTTCTTCTAACAACAACGCAAAATCAAATCAAAGGTAAATACATTCTGTTATTGAATGCTTTGCAAAACAAAACGATCGGATCTATCGTGCGCGTCTCACACGTACTATCGTGCGCGTCTCACACGTACTATCGTGCGCGTCGCAAACGTAACACCTGTTGAGTATTATTGTCAGGAGGACCTTGCTGGGATGGCTGATGAAGCTGATGTTGCGGTAATTTTAACACTCCTGAAGGTTACCCTTTTTGGGAAAAGTGATGACAAGCGACTGGGTCCATGGTGTAGGCCACTCCCAACTCTGCCAGATCTTGTTACAGATAATGGTGAGGGCGTCAATCATCGCTTCTTCTCCCACATGAAGCAGTTCCGCGGGTATGTTGTGCACTCCCTCTGACCCCTCCTTCTTCAGTGATTGCACTGCTACCTCAACTTCATCTCGGAGAATTGAAAGGATTTCTTCATCTTCTCTGTTCTCGGGGCATGCTAGAACTGATGGGTCTCCGTTCAGTATGTGGTTTTTAAATTTCAGAGTAGTACTCTGTCCATCGATTCAAGACTTCTTGTTCTTCTGTAAGGCGTATGCCAAACTTGCTTTGGATCGTTTAGACTTTGGCTGTTTAAAACTTGTCAGCCACTTCACAGTCTGGTAGGCCTTCTTGTTGGTGTTCTTGTTCAGACTGTTCTCTATTTCCTGACATTGATATTCTATCCAGTTCTCCTTTGCTGTGAGCATGCCTTTTCGGATGTCATTGTTGATTTTTCGGCAGGCATCAGCTCCCTGTGAGGTATTCTTTTTCTTTTTCATCTCTCTTCGTTTATCACACAGATCCAAAAGTTCAGGCGTGATCAACGGTTTATTTTTGGGCGGTGCTTGCCAAGGATCTCAGTGGCGACATCTGTCACACTTGAGTTGAAGGTGGTGGTCATGGTGTTGACATTTACTTCACCAGCTCCCAAAATGATCAGTGGTGCAAACTTCCCTCCAATTGTGGCTTCGAATATTTCTGCCACCTCCGGGTCTTGCAATTTGTCCGGGTCGAACTTCAGTCTGGTGCACTTCGCTGTGTTACTCTCTTCAAGTGGAGCTGGAAGGATATCATCACGAGATCGTCGTCACTTACGATGTCCGCTCCTGGAAAAATGCATGTCCTGCCAATGTTGGTGCTTGATCCGATGCATGTCTTGGCCATGATGTAGTCAATCTTGTTGTACTGCTTCCCGATGGGACTGTGACATGTGCATCGTTTGGATTTTTTGTTGAGACCAAGTGTGTTTGCCAGTATCAGATAGGTGTAAGAGTCTCAGAACCCTGTAATTTGTCTCGTTGTTGAATTATGGTCCACATGTGTTTCCCCAGCTGTGGTACGCATCTTGGCCAACCTTGACATTCCAGTCGCCTTGCACTATGACTGTGTCCTTCTTCGGCACTGGGTCAAGGACATCCTGTAGATGTTCATAGAAATCCTCAACTTCGCTGTCGTCATAGTCTGATGTTGGGGCATAGACCTGTATGATGGTGATGTTGAAAGGGGCTGCTCTCCGACGGATAGTAATGTGTCTACTGAAGACTGAGCGGCAACCCATGACAGTGGCTAGAATGTCTTTGTGGACCTCTTAAGAATCCAACGCCGTGTGCAGGAGTTTGGTAGACCTGCTTTTTAATAGCAAACATAATTATATCATGAATCCGTCTTTCGTCCATGTTTCATGTACAAACAGATAAAGAGTGAATAGACGAAGAAGATTGAAAGGAATTTTTGTAATGTATTTTGTGTGCAAGTCGGTTTGAAAAAGGTATACTGTATTATGTTCACGGGGTTAATAACACGTATTCCGGAATTATATTGGGACAAACAATTCACACCCAATCTGTCCCTAATAGAATTGTGCAAAATGCGTCATGATTACGTCACTATCAGAAAGCGTCATGTGCATTTACGGCATTATGGTCTGACGTAAGAATTCTTTACGTCCCAGCTAAATGTAATCGTCAAGACGTACGATGTACTAAAGACGAGATACTCCAGTTTCATTAACTTTCCATAAAAGAAGCTGACTGGTCTTGCGCGGACATGTTTTCTGCTTTTTAGCTCAAAACGATTAGTTTGCGTGTTTCCCATGCGTTTGGAATGTTATTGACGTGGTTCTACAACAGGTATCAGTGCTGGTAATTATGTGGCGTGCACTACAATCCCCTCTGCCTACTCCATCACCACAGCAGTCGACATTCCCTTCCTCCGTTAAATACAACACATTTAATGCTTTATTATTCTCCTCTTACCTTTTCATTTCTTTTGGCACTTTTACTTTTCTTCTACCCCGTTGGCCTCTTCTTCTTTTTCTTTTTTTTTTCTTCTTCTTCTTCTTCTTCTTCTTCTTCTTCTTCTTCTTCTTCTTCTTCTTCTTCTTCTTCTTCTTCTTCTTCTTCTTCTTCTTCTTCCCGTTCGTCTTCTTGTTCTTCTCTTCCATCGCTTGTGATGACCCAAACTTTCAAACTTTTCAACAGTTCTAAACGTCACTATAGATACAATTCACAAACAAGCTTCTTAACCCGCTGTTTTCAGCCAACTTTTTTTTAGTCCGTTTGGGAGATGAATGTCCGTTATTTGAACCGTTATGGATGAAAGGAGGCAGCGCTGACAAGCAAGCTTAGTGTAGCTGCTTGCGCAATAAGCCAGAAAACCAACACAGAAAAACGTTACCTAACCTCACAATACAATGACTATAAAACACAAACTGCTAAATTCTATGAGCGTGTGTTTGCGTCTTGTTTTGTTGATTCCATAATTAGTCTGTGATTATTACATTACGTAGAACAACAGCAAGAGACAGAACGAAGTTCGTAGCAAAAATAATTTCTGAGGCGAAGCAGTTGTGTGTGAGTGTGAGAGAGAGAGAGAGAGAGAGAGAGAGAGAGAGAGAGAGAGTGAGAGAGAGAGAGAGAGAGAGAGAGAGTGTGTGTGTGTGTGGGTGTGTGTGTGTGTGTGTGTGTGTGACTGCAGCTCATCGGACTGTTATAACATCAGAGTAAAAGCCTCGCTCCATTCCTATCCACCAATCAACCACGGTCATGATCGGTTCTTGAAGGAGTGAAAAGGGATTGCGTACTCGACGACCTGTGCTGAGTTCATTACAACATTGTTGAAGTTAACGGTTTGAGTTGTACTAAAGTTATCGAAATGTATATATGTAAATCTTACTGGTAATAGTTGGTGGAATAACGAAGCTTAATGTCCTATTGCGTTAGCGTTATGGACGAATCACCACGTCGCCACCTTGACAACAATGATCTCACCATCATATCAAAAAGAATAGTGTAATAGTTTTCCTCTTTTAGTTATATAGTTACAGTTGTTCTGTATTCATTCATATTGTCTACATTTTGCGCAATAATAATAATAATAATAATAATAATAATAATAATAATAATAATAATAATAATAATAATATAATTGCTAAGTTTTTTAGGAGGGGGGGGGGGAGGTATGAGAGAGGGAGAGAGACAGGGAGAGAGAATCGCATGTTTTGTCAACCGAGGGCAGTTTAACTCCTTGCTATACAAACCATCCAAATTGTACCGAAGACACGCAAAACAACAACAAAAACAGCAACAACAATAAGTAAGCAGATCGCTAAACAATTGAAGAAGCTTCTTTTAGGTCCGTCACTAACGCAAACACTTAGACCTGTCTTTTTCTACTTCTTGGCCTGTCCGGGCTCTAAAACTCCCTGCTCTAGTTTTCTACGGAATAAAAGGTACCCTGTCAAAATGTACTGTGACAATGGCTACGCCCACTTTAAAGAAGTCCTCTCGTTGTACTGGGCTGGGCGTACAGCCTTTTGACAACCGTCCGGCCTGCTTTCAGATTAACGCGAGGAGATGAGCAACATGAGCAGACAAATGGTGGTAGGCGGTGCAAGACGGCGACGTGACATGTTGCCTTGTGGCACACTCTGGCCGTGAGGTGATGGAACTCGCACTGTCACCCCTCAGTCTTAACTCATCAGCATCCCCCTATCTTCTGTGCTCAATACAGCTGACTGTTGAAACGTCTGACTCCTCTGGAGATATTATAACAGCTTGTACTGTGGAAATATGGCACCGTCCATGTACTGTGGAGTTATTATGACCGCCATGCACTGTGGAGATACGACAGTATGACAGTCATGCACTGTGGAGATATCATGACAGCCATGCATATAATGAACAATCCAGGACTGTTGTCGTTCAGGACCACCTCCAGACACTAATGGGTCCACTACAGTTGGGTTGTGGTCTTGATTCGGTTCCAAGCAGTCCGATAGACCCTATAAACAATGAACTAACAACCTACAGTAGTGTTGAAATGACGGATTATTTATCATCCCAACTTCGCTCATTCGTCCTACATAGCTACATAAGCTAACGTCATTATTTGATTTTTCTGTTGCAATCCCCACCACATTTTGTATGATGATGTGGATCTAATGTTTGCTATCGTAAAACTATACATGTGTGTAAAATAGTGCCAGAAATGTGTTTTTTTTCTCTCGTCCGGTCAGTGTTCCTTTGCTAAAATCTTATCCTATTCTATCATATCCCGTAACTCGAAATTCGTTGGGACACCACAGATGATCGTTTAACCAGCGTACTCCATCTTTCTCTGTCCTCAGCAACCCTCATGGCTTCGCTCAGTTTCAAGCCAGTCCATCCTTGAATGTTGTCCTCTTTTTCTGTCTCCCTCTTCTTCTGCCTCCTTGCACCGTAGCCTTGCAGGATGGTCTTTGCTCTGGTAATGTGGCCATACCATCGGAGTTTCCGTTTCGTAACAACTGTGAGCTTGCCATCGTGTTGTCCAAGGGCTTGTGTGATGGACTGTCGGACTTCGTCGTTGGTGATGTGCTGGGTATCGGAATTGCCTGGAAGTCTTCTGTAGCACCTCATCTTCATGCTTAGTATTCTACGTTGTAGGTCTGCTGTGAGGGTCTATGCTTCGCAAGCATATAGGAAGATGGAAGTGACAAGGGAGCGCAGCAGCCTTACCTTGGAGTGTAGACTGATGGTGCTGTCTTTCTAAATTGGCTTCAATCTTGTCAGGGCCGCAGTTGTTTGTCCTTGTCGGGGCCCATTGTCTGATACAATGGCTCCTAAATATTTGAAGCTATATAATTATAATATACTGTGTTGAGGAATTGGCGTTGGACTTTGATGTCCATGTTGATGCCATTGGTGTTGTTGGTCTTCATTTTGATCTTCTCTGCACTTATTTCCATTCCATAGGCTCTGGAGGTGGTGTCAAGCCTCTGTACCAGCTGTTCAAGTTCTTGTTCCTCTCCAGCCAATCCATCAATGTCATCCGCAAAACGAAGGTTGGAGATTGGTCTACATCCTATGCTGACTGTGCCTTCGTGATCTCCAAGGGCGTCTGATGCATTCTTGGCGCACGCCGATTGTTGTTCTCATTCTTGTTGCACGCCTGTTGTTGTTCTGAGCCAGTTCCCGATAGCGCTGTTGTGGCACTGATAGTTTTGTCATACAGGCTTTTGATGACTTCAATAATGTTTGGGCTGGTGTTGTTCACTTTCCTAGTTGCCCACTGAGCTGCATGCCAGACTCGGTCAAACGCTTTCTTGAAATCTTCAAACACATCATATAGATGTTGTTGGTGCTGTTGGTATTTATCATAGATTATTCTGAGGTTCAAAATCTGTTCAGTGGTACTTCGCCCTACCCTGACACCTACTTGTTCTTCAGCTATGATTTGTTCAGCTTGGGGTTTCAACCTGTTGAGTATTATTTTTAAGAGGCCCTCGTTGGGATGTCTGATGAGGCTGATGGTGCGGTAATTTTCACAATACTGAAGGTTATCCTTTTTATTTTTTTTGTCGTTGTTGATTTTTCGATAGGCATCAGCTTCCTGTGAAACCTTCTTTTTCTTTTTCATCTCTCTTCGTTTGTCACACAGGGCCAAGCGTTCAGGTGTGATCCACAGCTTCTTCTTTGGGCGGTGCTTGCCAAGGATCTGAGTAGTAGCATCTGTCACAACTGAATTGAAGGTGATGGTCATGGTATTGACATCTACTTCACCAGCTAAAATGAGCAGTGGTGCAAATTTCCCTCCAATTGTAGCTTTAAAGATCATACCTTTGCTAAAAGCTGAAGGTGAAACACCCAATAGGCAGGGTTTTGGTACCAGTGTGAAGTTGGTACCTAAATAAAAGCTATGCTATTAGCTTTTGTGTCCATATAGTGGGAATACATTCCGATGTTACTACGTATTACATAATACTTACAGGGCTGTTAACATATAGTGTTGTAAATGTAAAGTGCAGAGCTAGGTGTAGCAGAAGCAAAGGGCTGAGACTCGTTGGTGCTTGCATTCCGCTCTTAGAGACATCCATGCTCAGTCCTCCAGTCCCACTCTCCATGCTCGCTGTAGCGAAGTATCAAGGGCTGCCGAGTCGTACATTATCACTAATCTTTATGCGTGTAGGACTCGGTGCCCCCCGATACTCTGACACACCGCACATTGCCGTGGCTGATTGTGCTGCACTTGATTAGCATCACAGCTCGTTGTGGACACGGCAGCCACTCTCGGCGTCCAGATATTGTCAGCAAGTCACCCGGGTCGCCCAACCACCATCATCAATGCAGACAAAATACACTTAAATCATCTGAAGAGGCGTTTTCAATGGCGGTGAATTATGTCAAACTGTGACAAAGTACGCTTAAATCATTGCTGGCCTCTGATGGAGGGCAGTTTTAAATTGTTGTCCAGTCTTGACAGACACTGACGAATCGGAATATGAAAACAAAGAACCCAAGAAAAACTCGTCTTTAGAATATTGTACATTACTATGAAAGAAAATGTCATTTGTAAATGTGGAGTTGGCTGCGAGGTAAATGACCCACAGAACAGGAGGCCAATGTTGCTAGATTCCACTTTGTAATTTTAGCCTGCAGCGTTGTTCCTGATGTCCACGACACCTACCCCAACTCTGACCTCAGACTTTCAGACACATTGTACACCAGGCTGCTATTTACTAGCAATTGTTCTTCTGTTAGGTTTTTAACTGTCATTGTCTATGGTTTTCTTTCTTCTTTGTTTTCCATTATTTTCTCTTTGACTGCCACTATTTTCATGCCTTGGTTACCCAGGTCACTTCGGATGAGAGCATAAACCATGGTCTAGACTGTGCAAGCACGCATTGCTTCGCGTGGACTTTAAAGATCCTGACGCTCATGTCCGTAATGGACGAGTGCCGGCTACACAAAAACACCCAGCATGCACCAGGTCCCTTCTCCTTATCCCCGGTGGCCCAGGATTGTGCTTAGTGGTCTGGGAGTTAGACTATGCGCCCAAAGGTTGCAGGTGAGCGTATTGAGTTAGATCCTGTATCGACAAGCTGGAAAATCGCGGTATTATAGTGATAAATAATAATAACCGCTGTTAGGGTGCACAAACCACTGTCATGACAGTGAGACAAAGACCAAAGACAGATGGTTGGTTGGTTGTTTTATTAACGTCTTTTTTCATCAAGATGATAAAGACCATACATACAGATTCACGCATTTAAACAGACACATATAAACACATACATATACCCAGGGACTATTAATATCTATCTAACAGAACAATAACAATTTCAGTTAAATAAAACGAGCGACTGGAGAATTGATTAAAGCTTTTGCCAATCCCACACTTAATTCATTACTAATGTTTTTAACTGATGTTATAGTATTTACTTCAAGGGGCAAAAGAGGATGAATCTGAATACAATCAAATAATATATGTTTTAGAGTTAGAGGTTCATCACAAATGCACTTTACATTTTTACAATATTTAGTTTTAATTGAATTTAATAATATTCTGTTTGCCGTAGATGAAACTGATCTGGGAAATCCACGAAGATTTGTATAGTTTGTATAGAACTGAAGTTTCTTTACAAGATCATTTTCAATATTATTTTGAATTTCTTTGGAAGACAGATTTAATTTAATTGATAAAGAATTAATATTTAATGCACCTAATTTTGCAGCATGATCAGCCCAATCATTGTATAAAAATCCACAATGTGATGGAATCCAACAAAAGGTCACTTCAGTACCACTAATTATCAATCCATGAATAATGTTCTTAATCTCAAAAATAATTTCTTTTCGTTCACAGTTAATATTAGCTTTTAGAGCATCTAAAACAGATAGAGAATCTACGCATAGAACTATACTAAATATATTCAGACATAAACTGGAAATTTTATTTAGAGCCATTAATATAGCAATTAATTCCGCAGTAAAAATAGAATAACCTTTTCCTATATAAAACGATTCTGATATTTTCAAATCTGGGATAACAAAAGCAGCTCCTGTTTCCCCTGTTTCTAACACAGATCCGTCAGTGTATACTTTTAAAGTTTCTGAATATTTCTCACATAAATGATTCCGAACTTCAACTGCAAGAAGGTTCTGATTTTGACTCTTTTTTTCATTACAATAATGTATATCATAATATGCTGTTTCAAGTTCCCATGGAGGAACTGGCGATATTATATCCTTACGTAAATTCTCAATATGTGTTATATCTAACTGGATAATATCATTAGTATATGTTGCTATTGTTTGAAAAGAGTGCACCTTTTGGGCATGTTTTGGAAAATCTACATCCGATCTAATAAAAAGCTCTTCATCTGTACTATTGTTTACAGCTTTTGCTCTGATTATATATTTCGCACAAGATAATCTCCTATAATCATCTAAGTTCATAATCCTGCAAGTTTATATGCTTCTGTTGTTTTTGTATGAATAGGCACTCCTAAAGCTAATTTTATTGCCTTACTGTCTACGCTTTGTAACTTTTTGAGGGTAACAATTTGGAGAAGAAAAATATGCTTCCTGTCCATATGTTAACTTTGATCTCACTAGGGCAATAGCTAAATGAACTAATGTTTTTTCATCTTGTCCCCAAGATTGTTTGCTTATAATTTTCAGTAGGTTATAACTTCTAACAGCCTTTTGTATTACATACTCTATGTGTCTTTTCCAATGTAACTTGCATGTTAAATATACTCCTAAAAATTTTACCTCTTTAAAATATTTTAATTGTTCATTGTCAATTACTAATTTTGGAAGTTGTCTTGGTTTCTGACAATTACTAAAAAGTACCAAATTTGTTTTTTCTTTTGATAGTTCGAGACCATTCTGATTCATAAACTGAGTGATGTTGTTTATTTCTTTTTGATATAATTTTTCAATCTGTTTTATTTCATACAAAGAGGTTTTCTTTTTTAAATTGACATTCATCCATATAGCTAGATCATCTGCATATTGAGCAAGCGTTAATCTATTACCTAAAACTGTTGGCAAGTCACTAATTAATATATTAAATAAAATTGGCGATATTATAGAACCTTGTGGAATTCCCATATCAGTAGCAAAACCAGAAGAATATGAGTTCCCCACCTTAACCTTTATAATTCTATTTGTCAAAAAAGTACTAATATAATTATATATACGACCAGACAACCCAATTTGTTTTAATTTATACATCAGTCTAGCATGCCAAACTCGGTCGTATGCTTTTGTTACGTCAAAAAATGTAGCCAAAACACTTTTTCTCTTTGCAAATTGTCTTTTTATATGTGTGGTAATTTTAACAATATGATCTGTTGTCGATCTCCCTTTCTGAAACCCTGCCTGATTTACAGGTATAATATTTTGTTTAATACAATAGTACGAAATCCTTTGTAATATAATTTTTTCCATTAATTTACAAGTGTGAGATGTTAAAGAAATGGGTCTATAACTGGACGAAACTGCCCGAGGTTTCCCTGATTTTAATATAGGTATTACCAAAGAAGACTTCCAAGAGTCGGGGCAAGCTGCCAGTTATCCAACATTTGTTAATAATTGTATGTAAAATACTTATCCATTTATCAGGGAGATGCATTAATAAATTATAGGATATTCCATCCAAACCTACAGCTGATCGTTTTCTTCCCAATTCTAAAACAGCATTTTTAACTTCTTTAATTCCAATTTCTGAATTAATATATAAATTATTATCTTGTGGGGGCGCATTATATTCTTCAGTATTTTCTAATATTTCTCTTTCATTTTTAACATGATGTGACAAATTATTAGCATTACTAGTTTTTGCAAACACTTTGACAAATTCTTCAGCTTTTTCTTTAGGAGTAGGGAAATTATTATTTATTAATTTTAAAGGGCACTGTGGGAGCTGAATTCCATTTTTCATTTCTGAAAGTTTCTTCCATACCTTGATAGCATCTTTGGAATTATTAATTTCAGATTTACAATATTCAGACCAAAAGGATCTTTTTTCAAGCGCTATTATTTTATTACATTTAATTTTAGCTTCTTTCATGTCTTTAAAATTTACTTCTGATCTGCATTTTATCCATTTTTTGTATGCAGTCCGTTTTTCTTTTACAGCCGTTTCACATGTACTATTCCACCATATATTTCCCGTATATTTTTTCTTAACAGATTTTCTTATTTGAGAAATAGAATTAGAAGCTGCGAAGTGAATACATCGCACAAAGTTATCATATGCATAACTGATATCATCATTATTCACAAAATCAGTATCATATTCCAGTAGTAAACTTTGATACCTTTCCCAGTTTGCATGACTATAGTTATACTTTGGCACACAATCTTCTTCAAGTTGCGTATCAACAATGTTATTAAGAATTATAATTATAGGAAGATGATCACTGCCGAGGGAATCAGTCTCAACATCCCAGACGCAATCCACAACCAGATCTGGAGTAACAAAAGTCAGGTCAATGGCTGAAGGACGATGTGTAGACACGTCAGGAATGCGAGTTATCCTTCCATCATTAATCAAAATTAAGTCAGAGTCAATAACATTTTCATTAAAAAAGTTATTATTTGTGCTATGGCAGCTTTTATCCCACAAAGGTGAATGAGTATTAAAGTCACCACATATTATCCATGGATCAGAAATGTCGAAATGTCTTATCCAGTCACTGTCTATGTTGTCAGTACCTCTTGGGTAATATATTGATGCTATGTTAATACACTGTTCTTTATTCACCTTTAATTTCACTGCAGACGAAAAGACGCCTTCCAAGTCCTTCGGAACAGGCGATGTTAAAATGTCATAGTCTAAATCATTTCTAATGTATATTGCAGCTTGCACTTTGTTACAATTTAAATTAAATACAGGTGGATAATAGAATCCCTTTAATTTAGGCAATTTATTTTTGTTTACATGTAACGAACGATTGTAAACATAATATATGATGGTCTGTTTCACATAAGTATTGTTGTAAATATTGTAAATTAGTAGAAATAGATCTACAGTTCCACTGGAAAATACTTAATTTTTCACTTTTCATACAGTGACGCTTGTTAACAAATATTTACAGTAACAAACGTGAGGGAGAAGAGGGATAAACAACACAAAATAATATCACTGATTCGTCTGTATAATACGCTGTGAAATCAGAAACAAACAGTCCTGGCTTAACTAGTACCATTTAGTAGGGAAGTGAATTGGAGAGTGCGGGTAGTAATTCCCTTTCCAGTCGTAGTACCCTGGAAAGTCGTTTGCTCGGTTAAAACGCCGTGCAGGTCTACGTGGCTTCTCCCACACAATCCTGTGAACGTGACGACCAATGTTGCCAGCAAGAATACTGGAGCCCCGTTTGTTTGGATGGACTTTGTCTCTCAGGGCGTGCAGTGGCAAATTGTCGTTGCTGATGAATGAAATCTGGTGTTCTTCGGCCAATTCGGAAAATACAACTGCATTAAACATGTCTTTCTTTTGTTGCAGCTTGGAGTCGGACACTACAGGCAGTTTACTGATGATGATCTTCGATGTTGGACTGCAGGAGGAGATGTTCTTTACTGCCTGGACGAATTGTTTGCTTGCAGATCTGGAGTCTTGTTTTTTCAGGTCATTGATGCCACAGTGGATAACAACTGCTTTAGGTGGACTTCGGTTGTTTAATGCTGACCTGAAGGAGGGCTCAAGATCACCAATAGTGAAGGCTTTGTTCTTGACAGCTTCGAAGCCATAAGATTGACCCAGTCTTTTTTCTTGAATACCATTCAAGACCGAATCATGCAGAATAATAATTCCACTTCCGCATTCTTTTCTGCTGACGTCTGATGTTACGTCAACTGATGATGACGTAGGTATTTTGACATCATATCTTGCCTCTACTATATCTTGATCTAAACTTGCTTTTTTTCGACCTAACGTGGACCTCGGCATGTTGTCGCGGTCTTTGGTGGCATTTTCGTGAGTTTTAAGTTGGGACCAGCTGCTGACAACTTCAAAACTTCTGCGTAGGTGGAACTATTTTTGCTCCCCGGAGCCGCACACGTCGTCTGCTTCGAAAAGGCCAGCAACTTATCAATTTTTACATCTTGCTCGCGAATTATATTTTCAAGCACGGAGATTCGGGAGCAAAGCGATTTTACAAGATCTTTTAACTCATAGATCTCACTCACTGTGGTGGTGGTGGTGGTAGTGGAGGTGGTGGTGGTACATTCATCATCTGCTCCCGATTCCGTGCAGGTTGCGACCTTGGTGTCAACGGCCTCCTGTCTCATCTCTGTTGCCAGCAACAGGGTAGCATCTGCATCATCTTTTCCGTTATTTTTCTTTATCACCTTCATCCTCCTTTGTCCACTCCTAGTCTTGGCCATCTTCCCGTAAATGGTACAAGCGCTACCAGGATAAAAAGTTCTCTAGTTAGAGTTTGTCGCTTGTTTCTGCGTCCATGTTGGCGTAGGAAAACCCAAAGACAGAGATTACGATCTGACGCATGAAGTGAGGCAACAAGCACTGTAAACTTTGGTTGGATCAAGCCTGTGATTACAAGGACTGTTGAACGGGAACAAATGCTGTTGTCTAGGACAATTCATCTAGGATGTCTCCGTGCATCATTTGCTGGATAAAAGCCGTAATGTAATTGTATATGGTTGTAATGTGGTACTCGGAGCTTGAAGAATGGAGCATCAATGTTAAAAGGAACGGTATTTATAACACATCATGTAGTAATTAGCTGTTAGTCCACCTTACTTCTGTCTAACAACAGATAGCAATGGATTTAGTCCTGTCTAACAACAGATAGCAATGGATTTAGTCCTGTCTAATAACAGATAGCAATGGATATACCGCTGTCTAACAACAGATAGCAATGGATTTAGTTCTGTCTTACAGTTGAGAAATGGAAATGAATTTACATCTAACAAAAGATATTGCAATGTATTTTCTTTTATCTAACAACAGACAGATGGCAATGGATTTCCTTCTAACAGCAGACAGATGTCAATGGATTTCCTTCTAACAACAGACATATGGCAATGGATTTACTTATAACAAAAAGATTGCAATGGATTTACTTTTGTCTAACAACAAACAAATGTCATTGGATTTACTTCTAATAACAGATGGCAATGAACTTACTACTAACAAGATAGATGGCAGTGGATTTACTTCTAACAAGATAGATGGCAATGGATTTTTTTCTAACAAAATAGATGGCAATGCATTTACTTCTAACAAGATAGATGGCAATGGATTTACTTCTAACAACAGACAGATGACAATGGATTTACTTCTAACAACAGACATATGACAATACATTTACTTCCAGCAACAGACAGATGGCAATGGATTTCCTTCTAACAGCAGACAGATGGCAATGGATTTACTTCTAACAGCAGACATATGGCAATGGATTTACTTATAACAGTAGACAGATGGCAATGGATTTACTTCTAACAGCAGACATATGGCAATGGATTTACTTATAACAAAAAGAGATTGCAATGGATTTACTTTTGTCTAACAACAAACAAATGTCATTGGATTTACTTCTAATAACAGATGGCAATGAACTTACTACTAACAAGATAGATGGCAATGGATTTACTTCTAACAAGATAGATGGCAATGGATTTTTTCTAACAAAATAGATGGCAATGGATTTACTTCTAACAATATAGATGGCAATGGATTTACACCTGACAACAGACAGATGACAATGGATTTACTTCTAACAACAGACAGATGGCAATAAATGTACTTCTAACAATATAGATGGCAATGGATTTATACCTGACAACAGACAAATAACAATGGATTTTCTTCTGTCTAACAACAGACAGATGGTAATGAATTTACTTCTAACAGCAGAAAGATGGTAATGAATTTACTTTTCTAACAACAGATAGATGACAATGGATTTACTACTAACAACGGACAGATGGCAATGGATTTACTTCTAACAACAGACAGATGGCAATGGATTTACTACTAACAACAGACAGATGGCAATGGATTTACTACTAACAACAGACAGATGGCAGTGGATTTACTTCTAACAACAGACACATGGCACTTTATTTACTTCTGTCAAAGAACAAATAGATGGCAATGAATTTACTTCTAACAACAGACAGATGGCACTTTATTTACTTCTGTCAAACCACAGATAGATGGCAATGAATTTACTTCTAACAACAGACATATGGCATTTTATTTACTTCTGTCAAACAACAGATATTGGCAATGAATTTACTTCTAACAACAGACAGATGGCACTTTATTTACTTCTGTCAAACCACAGATAGATGGCAATGAATTTACTTCTAACAACAGACATATGGCATTTTATTTACTTCTGTCAAACAACAGATAGATGGCAATTTACTTCTAACAACAGATGGCAATGGATTTACTTCTGTCTAACAACAGACACAGAGAAACTCCGATAATATGGCCACCTCACGAGAGCATACAACCCTGCAAATACCATCCTGTAATGCAAGGTCCAAGACAGCAGAAAAAGAGGGAGACACCAAAAGAGGTGGGAAGACAATATTGGAGAAAGGACTGGCTTGACACTAAGCGAAGCCATGAGGTCTGCTGAGGACAGAAAATGATGGAGTACGCTGGTTGAACAATCACCTGCGGTGACCCAACGACTTTAGAGTTACGAGATAGGATAGGTTAGGAACAACAGACAGAAGCAATGGATTTACTTCTAATAACAGACAGATGGCAATAGATCTACTTCTAAGGGCAATGGGTTTGGCAAGCATCTTAGAAGAATTAAGTCGGATGCTACAAGTTTAGAGTATACACCATATATTATTTGGTTGTTAAACGTCTTTCTGTCGGACCATGTGGGAGTGTATGTGTGCGTGCGTACGTGCGCGTGTGTGTGTGAGAGAGAGAGAATGTATGTGGGGTGTGTGTGTGGGGGGGGGTGACTAAGAGAGAGAGAGAGAGAGAGAGAGAGAGAGAGAGAGACTGGAGCATCCTCTAATTAGGGATTTATTAGTCTTTCCTTACTGTTGTAATGTTAGTGTATTTTTGTTTGCAAGGAGAAAGGATACATTTATTTGAATGTATTTTTAATACCTTATTATGTCTGCCTAATTTGGCCCACTACAGGGCAGGAGAAGTTGGAATCCGTCTGGCAAATTCCATTAACACAGGCTTTCATGCCAGACTTTAAAACGTAATTATGTCTTCTGAAAGTGCACTTTTGTCGACAGATCATTTAAGAGACGTACGAGAGAGAGAGAGAGAGAGAGAGAGAGAGAGAGAGAGAGAGAGAGAGAGAGAGAGAGAGAGAGAGAGAGAGAGAGAGAGAGAGAGAGAGTAGCAGTCCAATGTGTTGTTCAATTCCCAGTTAATTAGTTGACCTTTGTGGAGATGATGTACGGGTAGGAGGTTTCGAGGAAGTGTGGGGCGGGGGTGGGGGGTGGGTGGGTTATGAAATATTGCAGTAACGTTAAGAAAGCGAGAGATGGAACATAGAAAGCAGGCTTCTTTTTTTTTTTTTAACATGAACGGAGATGATAAGTGGGAGCTTTGGTAGGGAAGGACTGTAGACGACGTGTATTGTGGTGGATGCCGGGAGTTGTTTGTATGAAAATAAGGTTGATTACGATGGTCAACATTTGCCAACAGATCGCTCCAATACGAAACGTCAATGATCTCAGATCGTGGTTGGGGAAGAAGAAGAAGAAGAAGAGAGGGATTTTTCAATCATTGGAAGAGAAAGAAGGGTTGTGCAAAAGGGGCTAGTTAAGAATAATATAATGGAAGTAGACAATGAGCAAAGGAAGAAGAAGAAGAAGAAGAAGTAGTAGTAGTAGTAGTAGTAGTAGTAGTAGTAATCAGACTCAAAGCGCGGCGATCTGTAATCAACATACAGGCTCACATGTTACAGACACTCCTACACACAACAAACACATATACACCACTCAAGCATGTGGTGTAAAGGCAAGTCGCTTTGAGAAGACGGAAAGATAATGGAATTTTTATTTGCAAAAATTCCAGATTGACTGCATCCAATACATTATTGAAGGGAGAGAGGAAAGCTCAGTGACCTGAATAACGCCGTATCGAAGTCACACAAGTTCGCCCCTTGCGGGAATCGAGCCCGCGACCTCTAGCTTAGGAAACCGGCGACTAACCCACTGAGCCGCGAGGCCACCCCTCGTGCAAGGATTGAAAATGGGAGCGGTGGTAAGGGTAGTGGTCGGGAGATGGGAAGATAACGAAGGGGCTGGGAAGTAAATCATCTTACGGCTTGGGATTGGAGTGTTGATGATGGACAGGAAGATAGGAATTGTGCCGGCCATAATGTCAAGTTCATGAGCTCAGAGAGTGTAGTGTTTGATGTATACATTGTGAATATTGGGCTTAGCGCCACTATGGACACAGTATTGACCCCACAGATCTACACAGTCTTCACAACTGTGACTGAATTTCCTCCCATTTCACGTTGCTTATGCATTTCTTTGACAGTGTTGTTGTACGTTAGCGTAACCTAAAACCTTCCCTCGTAGCCACGCCATAGTTCTTTTATTGGAAACGCCTTCTGTGGTAAGGTGCAGTTCACAGAGCGTTTATTGTAAACGCCTTCTATGGTAAGGTGCAGTTCACAGAGCTTTTATTCTAAACACCTTCTATGGTAAGGGCCAGTTCAGAGAGCTTTTATTGTAAAGACGTTCAGTGGTAAGGTGCAGTTCACAGAGCTTTTATTGTAAACACCTTCTGTGGTAAGGTGCAGTTCACAGAGCTTTTATTGTAAACACCTTCTATGGTAAGGGCCAGTTCAGAGAGCCTTTATTGTAAAGACGTTCTGTGGTAAGGTGCAGTTCACAGAGCTTTTATTGTAAAGACGTTCTGTGGTAAGGTGCAGTTCACAGAGCTTTTATTGTAAACACCTTCTGTGGTAAGGTGCAGTTCACAGAGCTTTTATTGTAAACACCTTCTATGGTAAGGGCCAGTTCAGAGAGCCTTTATTGTAAAGACGTTCTGTGGTAAGGTGCAGTTCACAGAGCTTTTATTGTAAACACCTTCTGTGGTAAGGTGCAGTTCACAGAGCTTTTATTGTAAAGACGTTCTGTGGTAAGGTGCAGTTCAGAGAGCTTTTATTGTAAACACCTTCTGTGGTAAGGTGCAGTTCACAGAGCTTTTTTATTTTTCCACAGCGCATTTGTACTTTAGCAGACACAACATAAAGCTGTCCTTTTTGGACTGGCATGCATAGCAATGTCAGGATATGTACTCGCCCTCTTCCCTCTCCCACCAAAAACACAACAACAACAAAAACAAAAAGAAGAACTACATTTTTGCAATTCTGTGTGAGATGAGTCCTAAGATAAAAAATGACATTACCAAAAAAATGTCCGTCCGTCCGCTCGCCTGTCTGTCCGCCGATCGAAGTCTGTCTGTACAAAACTTGCAAGTGGATTAAAATCTCAGAACCTATTTCAGCTATCAAAACCAAACTTGGTAAGATGGTGTATACCCATAAGACTTCATACGTGATTAATGAATGACTGACTTCACTTCAAGGTCAAATTTTAAGTCACAGGGTCAAAAAATGTTAGTCAAAAAATTTAAAATTTTCCACAAAATTTCACTGTTTTTATTCTCGGTTATTTATATAGAACTTATGATTCTTTGATGTATGATAAATATCAATAAGACATACATACGATACAAATTCGGTCAACCTCATATTGCGTTTGCCTATGTGTGTGTAGGTGTGTGCCTGTTGAAATGCGTGAGTGTGAATGGTTGTGTGGTCTTTATCATCTTGCTGAACTAAAGACTTTTTAAACCCACCAACCAACCACCCTACAGTGGAATGGCTGTTTAAGTGACCCATAGTATGCAACAGCGTTGGGTCATTTGATCAGACATGCATGAGAGTTCACGTGAAGGTCAAGGTCATTCCAAGTCACTGAAGGTCAAGGTCATCCCAAGACCACCGGTTAATTTCGCATAAAACAACTTTGCTGTACTTTAGTTGATAGTACATGAGTGTATTTGGAGCCGGAGGTCAAGGTCATCTCAAATTCAAGAGAATAAAACAAATTCAATATTACTTTGCATTTTAATGCCACCGTTTCTCGTTTTTGTTTCCATAAGGAGCATGTGAGTCATATGGGTTTTCTAGGTTTTTAATTTTTATTTTTGTTATTATTTTTTTCAGGAAGTTAATGGAGGAGTAAGGGATGAGTAGTATTTGGTGTGAGATTCCAGACTGTTGGACATGTTAGCATCATATGTGCTGCTTGGGTGTGTCATTGATACCAACTCTTTGTACTAGATAATAAAAGTGTTGTATTGTTTGACCATGGCAGCCATTACAGTCTGGCCCTTTGAGCAACTGATGTGGCTGATGACCTGGACTGTGCAGTTTAGGACCAACGTACATTAAATGCTTCATACTAAACGCCAGAGTGAATAACGTCTGATAGGCCTTTGGTAAAATGTGACTTGTCAAGGACTGACGTGATCACTTGTCAAGGACTGACGTGATCACTTGTCAAGGACTGACGTGATCTCTTGTCAAGGACTGACGTGATCACAGTAGGTAGACACGCATCGTAGGGTCGCAAGATGGAGAGAACCTTCTTTTCTCTGTCTCTGCCTGTCTGTCTGTTTGTCTGTCTGTCTCTGTGTGTGCCTTTCTTTTTCTCTCCTCTGTATCTCTATGTGCCCCACTCCACCTCACCCTCCCTACTTCTCTCTCTCTCTCTCTCTCATTACACATTTCCTTTTTTTCGTCTTCTAATGGCGATCTCTCTGCCTTTACACCGCAGTTTTGGTGAATTGTGTGTGTGATGTGGGTGTATAACATGGGAGCGTGGGTGTTGATTACAGATCCTCGCTCTTTGAGTGTGATTAGGAGGAATTGGCGTATATAGATTGCAGCCAATACTATTATTAGTAGCATACACTTTCCATTTGAATGTAAATTGATTGTAAATTCCATTGTAAATTGATATTGCGCGCAAATGTCATATGGCTTGTAGTGACGGTAAGTTTTTAAACAAAGGAAAGCACCAGATGGACATACAAAGGCGATGTTTTTGCCCTTCCATAGTTTGATCATCACCAGCTTATTGTCAAAAGCTACATGATGTATAAATCTCACTTATACGCCTCGGTCATCCAGTCCTGTCTTGCTCTTTTAAAGCCTGTTAATCAACATTAACTTAACATCACCATCATTATCAGCAGCAGCAGCGTCTTCATCATCATCATCATCATCATCATCATCATCATCATCATCATCATCATCATCATCATCATCCACTGCAGCGACGCCATCGTCGTCGTCGTCGTCGTCCTCATCCTAGTCGTTCTCTTCATTCTCCTCCTGCACCGCACCATCATCATCATCGTCGTTATCACGAGATCATTCCGCCCAACTGGTCTGTGTAGAGATAAAGATAGTGAATGAACGTAACTGAAATTCCTTTAGAACGCTATCGGTGGCTTTGTATCTACAGAATGCATGCTACAGACTGTATCCCTCAACTGAGGTTCCTTAAAAAGTCTAGCTGTGGCTTTGTATCTACAGAATGCTACAGACTGTATAAATGTGTCAAACGTGGTAGATTGTTTATTACCAAGAAAAAGTTTGTTAGTGTTTTGTGTGGATATAAAAAGCTAGAGAGTAGATGAGGGTGAACATGCTGTCCCCTATACGCTTTGTGTCCGGGGACGACAATCTAATAACGAAATGAAACGAGGGTGAACGCGAAGAGCCTGTAATAAGGAGAACTGATAGCGTTGCACAGTGTATCACGGTGCGAGATGCTGAAGGACAAAGGTGTCTGGCTGCTGTGCCGCTTGCCTGGCGCTGTGACTGACAGGCCTTCAATAAGGCAGCGATGTGTCGGCCATTCGCTGTCACTCCCGGGCTGGACGGGGGTAGTGTGGCACAATGGACGAGGTCAACTTGTGCCTCACCTTTCCCCCTCTATCACAATGAAACTCTTGCTAGCCTCACAACTTGCCTATCTCTCTCCATCCTCTATCACAATGAAACTCTTGCTAGCCTCACAACTTGCCTATCTCTCTCCATCCTCTATCATAATGAAACTTGCTGGCCTTACAACTTGCCTATCTCTCTCTCCATCCTCTATCATAATGAAACTTGCTGGCCTTACAACTTGCCTATCTCTCTCTCTCCATCCTCTATCATAATGAAACTCTTGCTGGCCTCACAACTTGCCTATCTCTCTCTCCATCCTCTATCACAATGAAACTTGCTGGCCTTACAACTTGCCTATCTCTCTCTCCATATCTATCATAATGAAACTCTTGCTAGCCTCACAACTTGCCTATCTCTCTCTCCATCCTCTATCACAATGAAACTTGCTGGCCTCACAACTTGCCTATCTCTCTCTCTCCATCCTCTATCACAATGAAACTATAGCTAGCCTCACAACTTGCCTATCTCTCTCTCTCCATCCTCTATCACAATGAAACTCTTGCTGGCCTCACAACTTGCCTATCTCTCTCTCCATCCTCTATCACAATGAAACT
>CM072514.1:90130436-90136663 GCA_036898135.1 Oncomelania hupensis | reverse complement strand
CAGCTATCAAAACCAAACTTGGTAAGATGGTGTATACCCATAAGACTTCATACGTGATTAATGAATGACTGACTTCACTTCAAGGTCAAATTTTAAGTCACAGGGTCAAAAAATGTTAGTCAAAAAATTTAAAATTTTCCACAAAATTTCACTGTTTTTATTCTCGGTTATTTATATAGAACTTATGATTCTTTGATGTATGATAAATATCAATAAGACATACATACGATACAAATTCGGTCAACCTCATATTGCGTTTGCCTATGTGTGTGTAGGTGTGTGCCTGTTGAAATGCGTGAGTGTGAATGGTTGTGTGGTCTTTATCATCTTGCTGAACTAAAGACTTTTTAAACCCACCAACCAACCACCCTACAGTGGAATGGCTGTTTAAGTGACCCATAGTATGCAACAGCGTTGGGTCATTTGATCAGACATGCATGAGAGTTCACGTGAAGGTCAAGGTCATTCCAAGTCACTGAAGGTCAAGGTCATCCCAAGACCACCGGTTAATTTCGCATAAAACAACTTTGCTGTACTTTAGTTGATAGTACATGAGTGTATTTGGAGCCGGAGGTCAAGGTCATCTCAAATTCAAGAGAATAAAACAAATTCAATATTACTTTGCATTTTAATGCCACCGTTTCTCGTTTTTGTTTCCATAAGGAGCATGTGAGTCATATGGGTTTTCTAGGTTTTTAATTTTTATTTTTGTTATTATTTTTTTCAGGAAGTTAATGGAGGAGTAAGGGATGAGTAGTATTTGGTGTGAGATTCCAGACTGTTGGACATGTTAGCATCATATGTGCTGCTTGGGTGTGTCATTGATACCAACTCTTTGTACTAGATAATAAAAGTGTTGTATTGTTTGACCATGGCAGCCATTACAGTCTGGCCCTTTGAGCAACTGATGTGGCTGATGACCTGGACTGTGCAGTTTAGGACCAACGTACATTAAATGCTTCATACTAAACGCCAGAGTGAATAACGTCTGATAGGCCTTTGGTAAAATGTGACTTGTCAAGGACTGACGTGATCACTTGTCAAGGACTGACGTGATCACTTGTCAAGGACTGACGTGATCTCTTGTCAAGGACTGACGTGATCACAGTAGGTAGACACGCATCGTAGGGTCGCAAGATGGAGAGAACCTTCTTTTCTCTGTCTCTGCCTGTCTGTCTGTTTGTCTGTCTCTGTGTGTGCCTTTCTTTTTCTCTCCTCTGTATCTCTATGTGCCCCACTCCACCTCACCCTCCCTACTTCTCTCTCTCTCTCTCTCTCATTACACATTTCCTTTTTTTCGTCTTCTAATGGCGATCTCTCTGCCTTTACACCGCAGTTTTGGTGAATTGTGTGTGTGATGTGGGTGTATAACATGGGTGTATGGGGTGTGTTGATTACAGATCCTCGCTCTTTGAGTGTGATTAGGAGGAATTGGCGTATATAGATTGCAGCCAATACTATTATTAGTAGCATACACTTTCCATTTGAATGTAAATTGATTGTAAATTCCATTGTAAATTGATATTGCGCGCAAATGTCATATGGCTTGTAGTGACGGTAAGTTTTTAAACAAAGGAAAGCACCAGATGGACATACAAAGGCGATGTTTTTGCCCTTCCATAGTTTGATCATCACCAGCTTATTGTCAAAAGCTACATGATGTATAAATCTCACTTATACGCCTCGGTCATCCAGTCCTGTCTTGCTCTTTTAAAGCCTGTTAATCAACATTAACATCACCATCATTATCAGCAGCAGCAGCAGCGTCTTCATCATCATCATCATCATCATCATCATCATCATCATCATCATCATCATCATCATCATCATCATCCACTGCAGCGACGCCATCGTCGTCGTCGTCGTCGTCCTCATCCTAGTCGTTCTCTTCATTCTCCTCCTGCACCGCACCATCATCATCATCGTCGTTATCACGAGATCATTCCGCCCAACTGGTCTGTGTAGAGATAAAGATAGTGAATGAACGTAACTGAAATTCCTTTAGAACGCTATCGGTGGCTTTGTATCTACAGAATGCATGCTACAGACTGTATCCCTCAACTGAGGTTCCTTAAAAAGTCTAGCTGTGGCTTTGTATCTACAGAATGCTACAGACTGTATAAATGTGTCAAACGTGGTAGATTGTTTATTACCAAGAAAAAGTTTGTTAGTGTTTTGTGTGGATATAAAAAGCTAGAGAGTAGATGAGGGTGAACATGCTGTCCCCTATACGCTTTGTGTCCGGGGACGACAATCTAATAACGAAATGAAACGAGGGTGAACGCGAAGAGCCTGTAATAAGGAGAACTGATAGCGTTGCACAGTGTATCACGGTGCGAGATGCTGAAGGACAAAGGTGTCTGGCTGCTGTGCCGCTTGCCTGGCGCTGTGACTGACAGGCCTTCAATAAGGCAGCGATGTGTCGGCCATTCGCTGTCACTCCCGGGCTGGACGGGGGTAGTGTGGCACAATGGACGAGGTCAACTTGTGCCTCACCTTTCCCCCTCTATCACAATGAAACTCTTGCTAGCCTCACAACTTGCCTATCTCTCTCCATCCTCTATCACAATGAAACTCTTGCTAGCCTCACAACTTGCCTATCTCTCTCCATCCTCTATCATAATGAAACTTGCTGGCCTTACAACTTGCCTATCTCTCTCTCCATCCTCTATCATAATGAAACTTGCTGGCCTTACAACTTGCCTATCTCTCTCTCCATCCTCTATCATAATGAAACTCTTGCTGGCCTCACAACTTGCCTATCTCTCTCTCCATCCTCTATCACAATGAAACTTGCTGGCCTTACAACTTGCCTATCTCTCTCTCCATCCTCTATCATAATGAAACTCTTGCTAGCCTCACAACTTGCCTATCTCTCTCTCCATCCTCTATCACAATGAAACTTGCTGGCCTCACAACTTGCCTATCTCTCTCTCCATCCTCTATCACAATGAAACTATAGCTAGCCTCACAACTTGCCTATCTCTCTCTCCATCCTCTATCACAATGAAACTCTTGCTGGCCTCACAACTTGCCTATCTCTCTCTCCATCCTCTATCACAATGAAACTCTTGCTGGCCTCACAACTTGCCTATCTCTCTCTCCATCATCCTCTTGCTGTCCTCACTCTCCTACTCTCTCCATCTCTATCACAATGAAACTCTTGCTGTCCTCACAACTTGCCTATCTCTCTCTCCATCCTCATCTATCACAATGAAACTCTTGCTGTCCTCACAACTTGCCTATCTCTCTCTCCATCATATCATAATGAAAACTTGCTGGATGAAACTTGCTGGATGAAACTTGCTGGCCTTACAACTCTGGGTGGCAGGGATAGATTCAGTGGTGACGGCGACTTGTGTGAGTGTTGGCGACGTGGGAATGATTGCTTCAGCAAAGTATTTGTGATTGCTGGATAGGCCAGAATGATATCTGAGCTTTTAAGTGCAAATAAGAAAGAAAAATCTCTTTTTTTCTCTCCTTCCTCTATCACAATGAACTGGCCTCACAACTTGCCTATCTCTCCCTCCTCCTCCCTCTCCCTCTTTGGCTATTGATATGATGATGATGAAACATGATGATGATGATGATGATGTGATGATGATGATGCTAAAGCAATATTCTTTTTAATGTAATGTATAATGTATAGCTTTTCCATCGAAAGAAAGTACTCCACGCTGCGCAGCAGGCCAAAGTATGTCCCCGCCCTTGAAGGGATACACTTTGGCGAGGTTAGCAGGGACAACTGAAACGGGCAAGATGGCGAAAGGACTATTCAGCTTTTGTTCTTGTCAACCAACCGAGAATCTAGAATGAGTCAATCTTTTAAAACCGTTTGAGAATGTAGAACGACAGATGTTTATCACTCTCATCAATTTAGAAAAAAGAAGAAATGGTTTTTGGACAAAAGCATGTAGACAGGTTAGGGACCTTGATGAAGCAACTACCTTACCCAACCTTTTATATTTTTTCCGTCACTAAAGCCTTTCTTTCGTTGTGCAGAAACACCAAAGTGCAATTTGATTGATGTTAGTGAAACTTTCACCCCTTCTATCTTCTACAAACCACTTTCTCTAAGCAGTAGAAAGAGAGGAGATAGTACAGGTGTGCCTTGTCACAGAAAGCTTATTAAGTTTAAAAGTTTTATGAAAGAGCAAGGTTCAAAAGTTGCTCCTGTGGGTCGACAAATTTGCCGTTGCTTGGCGGTGCTCGGTTCGCTGCACACTGTTGCTGTGATACGCTGGGATACATGACCATTGGGAGGTCGGGAAGGCGCTTTCCCTTGCACCACTGTTATGCTTGCACCCACTTTCAACATTCATTTCTGCACATGCGTACATAATAGCACAGAGCGTGTATAAGACGCAGAAATAATACGGCGCCATGTATTTACGGGGTTGCACTCTTAAGTGCTTTTCTGTTTCTGCCTTGATTTAGTTAAAAAGGATGTCTTAACTTAAGGAAGCGTGACAATTAAATTGATTATATCATTTTGACTTCGGTCTTACGACAGAATAGAACATCAAATGTATGTATGTAGCAAACTTGGCCAAAGGCAGAACATCCGATGGTGAAGTATTGCCAGTACCGTCATGACCATCCACACATTGAAAAAGGGATGGGGGGGGGAGAGAGAGAGAGAGAGATGTTACCAACATTGAAAATGTAAAACTCCAAACAAAGGAAATACATGTAGGAGTTCTTGTGTCAATATATGGAGATGCCTATCTTCACACAACAGTACTATCCAGACATTTAATGTTATTTTCAACATTTGTACTGTTCCTGTATTAGTTTTTGTTATTCTCTGTCTTTTGTTTTGTTTTGATTTTTTACATGTTTTCTTTTCTTTTCTTTCTTTCTTTTTTTTAAGTTTTTTTAAATATTTTTTATTTTTTTGGGGGGAGGGGTTTTATATCTGGAATGTTGGAATTGTAATCTTTCTTGAGGGTCTAACGAAATCAAGATGCACATTTGCCTCGCTCTTTGAGAGTATGAAACGTTCGTTTGACGTCGCTAGCCAGCGTCAAAGGTCCATCTACGTGTCCCCAGGGTAGTTCCTTAAACATTTTTATACAACAATTATAATTTTATTGCCAATAAGGATCTACGTCCGACCAGATGGGGGAGAGGGGTGGAGGACGAAATGAAAGAGAGACACACGCGCACACACACGCACAGGCAGATATGTACAGGAATAGAAGGATATTTTTTCTTATTTTTTAACACAGTTGCCATGTTTTTGCTGCCACAATGTGCTTCAAATGATAAGCCAACTTCCACATCAAGGTGCCTCTAACTTGTTGCGGTTTGGGAATAGCGTCAGACTGGTAAATTTGGCGGATCAAATAACCTGCTCACATTTGCAAGTTGATGTTGTGTTGTGTTGTGTTGATGTTGAGTTTTGTACACAAACGCCGTGTGAGACTATGTATGGGCAGGGATAAAAGGCCCCGGTGCAGTCAATAAATGTGTGAAATGTTAATCCTGCAGGACACGGGACTGCTAGTTGAACCACCTTACAAACTACATACACAGGTCCGCAGAGAGTATGCTGCGTTATCCACCCACATAACCATCTATCACTGCCTTCGCATCTAACCAAGCATGGCATTTATACAAACACCATTGTGCACAGAAATCTCTCTCTCCTCCCCTCTTTCTCTTTCTCTCTCTCCCCTATCCCCCCCTCTCTCTATTTTCTTCTGCCTCACCGTTCTTTCGACTACACTCCTGGCTGAGGAGTTACGCAGGTAGTATAACAATGCATAACAATTTTTTTTAACCTTTGAAATGCTATCAATGTTGTCATTTGATGTAAACACTGCTGAAAGGAGATTGTATATTGTAGGACCAAACAAGGAGATTGTATATTGTACGACCAAAGAAGGAGATTCGATTGTATATTGTAGGACCAAACAAGGAGATTGTATATTGTAGGACCAAACATGGAGATTGTATATTGTACGACCAAAGAAGGAGATTCGATTGTATATTGTAGGACCAAACAAGGAGATTGTATATTGTAGGACCAAACATGGAGATTGTATATTGTACGACCAAAGAAGGAGATTCGATTGTATATTGTAGGACCAAACAAGGAGATTGTATATTGTAGGACCAAACAAGGAGATTGTATATTGTACGACCAAAGAAGGAGATTCGATTGTATATTGTAGGACCAAACAAGGAGATTGTATATTGTAGGACCAAACAAGGAGATTGTA